>MJUU01009875.1:197663-290507 GCA_002080025.1 Modiolus philippinarum
TATATTGAAAAAATCTGATATGGACCAATTTCAAAAAGTGCGGATGGACCCTTCCTGACGTTTCTCCACGTTGGCATTAATGTAGCAGGTAGTTGGGTCCAAGGCCTAATAGACGCCCCCAAGCTTAGAACCCCTAGACCCGTACGAAAATTTTCCGGTCCAAAATTCGGACGGTACCCTATAAGCATATATTGAAAAAATCTGATAGGGACCAGTTTCAAAAAGTGCGGATGGACCTTTGCTGACGTTTCTCCACGTTGTCAATCATATCAGGTAGTTGGTGCAATGTGTAATAGACGTTAGTAGTGGATGACACCTCTTTTGCTCCGTTAAGTATATGTTTAAGTTCATTATTTGCTCCTGAATTGTGCAGTCGAGCGTGATCAATAATTTCGTTACCTCGTTCCAGCGTCATGAACGTAGAGCACCGCAAAGGTAGTGTGAGAGTGTATACGAATGCTAACCCTAACCTAGGCTTTTGTATGTAATGAACTTATTATCTTCAAGTTTTTTTTGTTCTATTACTCCGGAAGCTCTTTTATTGTATTTCCTGAACTAGGAGGTGATTTTCTATTGTTTGAGTTGTCTCATTTTTTCATCTGTAACCCTTAGCTTTAACCCATTGTTGTTTCATTAGTGTTTCATTCTCAAGTTTTATGTGATTTCGTTTTTTCATCCCAATCGTAAATCTAAAACCTTTTTTTTTTGTTTCTGTCAATGTACTACTTCAGTTTAACAATGTACCACTTCATTGTTACATTTTTTCCACTTGCGTTATGATTTGAAGGCATTTCCTCTATCACACTAATTAAATAATTAACTAATTACAAATGTACATATTTTATTTTCTCTATCATAAAGCAGGCATGGGTCGGCAAGTCATCCTCATGATGCCTGTACAATTTAAAATCCAGAAGGTCTCGTGCTTAAATCGTCCATGACAACTCTTTCATACCTGTTAACCCTCCCCCCCCCCCCCCCTGTAAGGCGGAGACGCCTTCTTAAAAGCATAATCTCCCCCTTTGAATAAATCTCACTCGAGGGAGATCAAAATCACCCCCTTACTGCTTTTTCTTCCCAAAACCTCCTTCATAGACAAAATTGGGTCATTTTTAACAGTATTCCCAAATTTGCATTGCTTTTTTGGTTAAATTATGAAAAATTATGCATAATTTTAAAATCATGGTAGAAAATTCTCTTTTCTTCATTTATAAATGCAAGTTGTTGTTGAAAAAAGGTTGTCACGTAAATACCCCCTTAGATGGGCGGGTATGAGGGAGATCTCCCTCATAGCAGCTACCCAAGGTAACAGATATGCTCTTTTATCGAACACGATTCTGTAATCTTTTTCCTGATGTACGGTCAGTAATCTCTTTTGTTCCCTCTTAATTTTGAAATTGTCAGTTACTTCACTTCGTCTCTGTTGTTGGTGATCATATACTTTTTCGTATCGAAATTGATCGTTAAGGAGTTCTTGTAGTTGAGAGTGATTCCTCGTACTTTGCATATGGTCGTATATACGTCTTTGTAGGGTCTGGCTAATTTGTAGGCATAGTTTTTTAGTCCACCGGTACGGGTCTGACTAATTTGTAGGCATTTTTTGGTCCAGCGGTAAAGAAATCTGTATTTTTGTTGTCTGGTCCATCGTCTGTAAGATCTTGATAATCGCCCAATGCTGGGATCCATTCTCATGGTTGCGATGTGTAAACAATGGAATTGGTGTCAGCGTATAGTGCACGAGTGTCCAACTTCTCTGTGTAACTGTAAAGTTTCAGTTTTGCTTGGGAGGTGGTATAAGCGGCTATGACAACATTGGTGCGTGCCGAGTCTTCCACGAATTTTTCGTTATATCTCATTTCCACCATCTCATCGCTGACGAAATTAATACTCATGAAGAGAATTTGGTCACTGGTTAGCATGTCGAAGTATTCTGCAGGATCACAAACGTATTTCATTTGCGGTAGGTTGCTTCTCTGTCCGAATTTACCCCAGAAGCTATTCAACATAAGTTAAGCCAGTGCTCTCAATCCGTGATTTTTCTTGATGTTATCATAATCTAGAAGAATACCCTCCTTTTCGTGGTACTCTCTGATATACGTCTATTAATCTTCTTCGGTGTTACACCACTCTGGCCATCCACTCCCTTCCTGTTTCATTTTCAGGAAAATGTTGACGTATTCGGTAAAGAGTTCACCGACTTTGACGTCGGTTCGTATTGATCCGTGTCGAACTGCCACACTTCACATATTTGTTGAATGATATATCCTTTCTATAAAGCTTTCTTTAGTTCATCGATTACCCAAGTTCCGGTCAATTCTCTTTCCTCATCTAAGTGTTCACATGATGTTTGTTGATGGGTTTCGGCACAGGTTTTGCATAAAGTAAACAGTAATTTGTTGATTTTGGCAGGAAGTACTTGGATATAGAGTCCTTTGGTTGGGAAGACTTTACATTTGATGAGTCCTTCGTACTCTTGTACATCAGTGAAATTTTCTGTGATGATCTCGGGGTTTCCAATACGGATTTTTCCGGGTTTGTTGATGTAGGGATATAGTGAGGTGACGTACAGTCTGTGTACGATATGTCTTGGTCTTTTACATACAGTTTGTACGCTTCGGTACGTCCACCATAAAAGGCGTCTCGTGGTAGTAGTGAGTCGGGACTCTATGGACCCATTAGGTCTATGTTAAAAGCTATCCAAACTTGTCTCCGAAATTATCGATCGCCTTGATTGATCAATTATCAGTTTTTTAGACCTAGCTCTGTTCGTAATAGCTGTTATTCTGTTTACTTGTATACAGACATGGATCAGGATGTTTTAACCTGTCCCTTAAATATATTTGTTGTTGGGTATTACGATAAATCCCTACCCCTTCCCAGTTATTCCTCCCATTTTGTCTAATGTCTTGAGCCCTGTCTTCCAGCGTCTTCAACGTAGAGCACCGCAAAGGTAGTGTAGGTGTGAGAGTGGTGAGACGCTGAGAGACAGTTAGCTAATTATCAAACCCATAATTCCTACCATACCCCACTTTGGCCATAACCTAGCTACCCTATCGTACACATAAACTAGCCATAACCCATTTTTACAAGTTTTCTGTACTTATATTGTATTCGTCTTTGTGTTGTGTTGTAATGGTATTCTTATTTCGTGGTCTTCCATGCTTTTCTAATGTTGCCTGTCCATGTTTGGCTCTCTCATTTTGTTGTGGTCCCCCAATGTAACTCTAACTCTTTTTGTCTCTGTATATGTACTTCATCATTGCTATTTTTCTTTTGTTTCTCTGAATGAATTTCCTCTTTGATACTTATAAAATAATACAACAATTACAAATGTACATATTTTATCTTCTCCGTCATAAAACAGTCATGAGTAGGTAAGCTATCCTCGTGCTGCCTGTACAATTTAAATCCATAAGATCATCCATGACGTCACTCTTGTCAAACACGATCCTGTAGTCTTTGTTTTGATGTACAATCAGTAACCTCTTCTGGTCTCTCTTTAATTTGAAATCGTCAGTAACGGTTTTCACGGCGTCTTTGTTGTTGGTTATCAGATCTTTCATTGTATCGAAGGTGATCATAAGAGAGTTCCTGTAGTTGAGGATGATTCCTCGTACACCTGGTTTTTTTCAATTCTTGACGGGTCTGGCTAGTTTGTAAGCATAGTTTTTCGGTCCACCGGGCAGGAATTCTGTAATTTCATGTCAGGTACTCCATTCGTAAGATCTCCCAGATAGTCTTCTAATTCGGGTCTCCACTCTTACGGTTGAGATGTATATACAATGGAATCTGTGTCGGCGTATAAGGCGCAAGTGCTCAACTTCTCTAAATAACTATACAATTTCAAACGAGCTTGCTTGGGCGATGGCATATGCGGCTATGACAACATTAGTACGTCCGGTGCTCTTGAAGACCTCTTCTTTATACTGGTATCTCATTTCCACCATCTCATCGCTTACTTAATTAATACCCATGACGAGAACTTTGTCCCTGGTTAACATGTCGAACTATTCTGCAGGGTCACATACATATTTTATTAAGGGCAGGTTGCTTCTCTGTCCGAATTTGCCCAAGAAGCTGTTTAATATTAACTTTGCTAATGTTCGTAGTCCGAGTTCTTCTTAATATTGTTGTAATCAAGAAAAATACCCTCCTCTTCGTGGTACTTTCTGATGTATGTCCATTTCTCGTCTACAGTTTGACAGCTTTTAGGCCATCCACTGGCTTCCTGCTTCATTTTTAAGAAAGTAAAAAGTCCGCCAGTCGTGGTTGCTGGGTCATACTGTTCCATGTCAAAATTCCATACTTCGTATATCTGCTCAATTTTATATCCATTTTCCAAAGTTGTTTTGACTTCGTCGGTCACCCAAGTTCCGATCAGTGCTTGTTGCTCATCGGTGTGTTCACATGGTCTTTGCTGATTGAACTCGCCACAGGGTTTACCAAACGTAAATAATAAGTTGTTATTGGTTTTGGAAGGAAGTAGTGGAATGTATAGTCCTCTCGGTGCGATGACTTTACATTTGACGAGTCCTTCGTATTGTTGAATATCCATGAAGTTTTTGTGATGTTTTAAGGTGTCCAACATGTATTTTGCCAGTCTTATTGATGTAGGGATACAATGAGGTGAGGTCTGCATACGATATGTCCTGGTCTTTTTCATACAGTTTAAACGCTTCGGTACATCCACCATAAAAAGCGTCTCGGAGTTCAAATGGAGTGGTGATCATTTCTACTTGCTGGATAAAGTTTCTTAAATTTTCATTTTTCCTAACCTTTTTGTCAAACTCACATTACCATTTACCAATGTAGATGTAACCATGGTCTTCCAAATATCGCCTTTTCTCTAGAGTGCGTTGATGAAGATCTCCCATGGTCATACCGTTTACTTGATTGATGGTGCTGACACTATAACAGTGTTAACAGCAATGCAAAAACGGTTCTCGTAGTTCTTTTCCACTTTATAGGGTCCGATTTTTTTCTCTCCTTCATTTCTTTGATGCTGTATATGGACTCATTCTGTTGCTAATAGGTATTTGATACTTTGCATGACTTTGATGGTATCCGGATGGTATCCTTGAGCTGGGATAAACACCTTGGTGTCCTATCTGGAGATTTTCTTTCTGAATACTAAGTTGCAAGCTGATGCTATGGTGATGCATTGTTGGTACTGATCGATTCCTCCCTGTACGTCGGAGGCTGTCATCTTCAGGAACAGTTGTCTAAATGTTAAGCAAGCTCTCCTCAATATGTCTACTTCGGAGCGACAGTAACCAAGTAGTTCTTTTTGAAAATCAAAAGTCTGTCGGTAATTTGCATCTTACCATTCGAAAAGCCCTGTTCTTTTGTTTCATTCCGTCGGGTTGATGAAATCTCAAATCAGGTAAGTGGTTGAGTACGACTGATTGGTTTTCCTTTCTGTTGAACTGGTGCGGGAAATATCCTTTCTTCAATTTCATCAATTCAAACATATGAGATAGGTGGGCTACAGCCACGTGTAAAAAGTTGATGGGGTCTATCATCCGATTGGTGCTTCGATGTACAAGTTCTTGGTTCCGTTTGCTATGATCTTTGGCGTTACTCTTTGTCGATACAAATATCCTAGTATTAGTAACGAATCGTAACCTTTAAAGTTGCGTGCGATGACGGCAGTCCCTTCGTTGTCTCCGGATAATAACCATTTACAAAAGTGTTCAGTTGTATTAGGATCGGCAAACACTCTTCGCTCTTCCCACAAGCCTAACAGATGCTGTCTTTATCTACGTTTCGATCCATGCACGACTTTGTGCACGATCCAAGCTTTGTGCACGACGCATAAATTAGGTCTGTGTGCTCAAAAGCTCCACACTTCATGGATTGGCAGTGAGTACACTTGCCATTGACGTCAGGCGAGTATTCCTCATTGCATTGGACTAGATCATCTTGGGTGCATTCAAAATGTATGTCTGTTTCTTTTGCTTATCATTGGTGTCCACAGGTAACATATAGCAATGATGTTCGGACGGATAGTAATCTCTACAGGTCTTGCAGTAGACGTTCTCACAAGTATGATATCCCCTGCGTTTGTTGACAGTTTGTCCGCAATTCTTACATTTATAATTAGTTTTGCACGTCCGAATAGCGTCGTCTTTTTATGAAGATCGAAGCAAAGAATTACTTTAGAGTATCTCCCATAATCAGTACATAATATCCAGTCATCTTCTACTGGGTCGTAAACCTTTCTACAGTATTGGAATACGTTGTTGCATATGTGTTCTTCTTTGGTATTGTATCCTTTGTTACAATCGGAACAGAAGAGGTTACGTCCCAAGAAGGCAGCCATACTGATAATGACATCGTAATGGTTGTCGTGATGGTACAAGTACATTTTTTCTCTCTGCTCTAGGTCCGTAATATATGATACCATTTAAATGTTCCTGTGATATGACATGTATTTGATACTCCGGTAGAATCGCTTGGAATTGTTTGATTGCGTCTATGCCACATTGATGGAGAGGTACTTTTGCTCTGTCGTGTAGTTCTAATGCCAATTCCTTCTGGATATATTTGCCTTGTCGAATAGAGTTCCATTGCTCGTATTCGTCTATCTTGGNATACTCCGGTAGAATCGCTTGGAATTGTTTGATTTCGTCTATGCCACATTGTTGTAGAGGTACTTTTGCTCTGTCGTGTAGTTCTAATGCCAATTCCTTCTGGATATATTTGCCTTGTCGAATAGAGTTCCATTGCTCGTATTCGTCTATCTTGGAATTTGCCGTCACGATGGCCAAGGAACAACAAAATACAAAAAAATACCGAAGTTGCATAAAATAACAGTAAATTTCGTTATGCTGTACACGTGTTTCAAGGAGTAACCTCTCATCAGCAGCATTAAAATCAAATTAATGGAAAGCCATAATCCAAAAGTTGTAATAAAAGAAGTACTCATTACCAAATAAATCGAAATAGGAAGCCAAATCCAGTACCAAGGACATCTACCGAGTGCCATACACGGAATGAAGCCTCGATATTTTAAGGGGTTAGAATTTTGATAAAAACAGTAGAATTCTATAAAACGCAAGGTAAAATTTTCATGTCAGACAAGTCTGACTATCGGGCTGGGGAATACCCTCGGGGACCTCTGGTCCACCAGCAGTGGCATCGGCCCAATGGTTCAAAATACAAAAAAATACCGAAGTTGCATAAAATAACAGTAATTTCGTTATGCTGTACACGTGTTTCAAGGAGTAACCTCTCATCAGCAGCATTAAAATCAAATTAATGGAAAGCCATAATCCAAAAGTTGTAATAAAAGAAGTACTCATTACCAAATAAATCGAAATAGGAAGCCAAATCCAGTACCAAGGACATCTACCGAGTGCCATACACGGAATGAAGCCTCGGTATTTTAAGGGGTTAGAATTTTGATAAAAACAGTAAAATTCTATAAAACGCGATGTAAAATTTTCATGTCAGACAAGTCTGAGTATCGGGCTGGGGAATACCCTCGGGGACCTCTGGTCCACCAGCAGTGGCATCGGCCCAATGGTTCAAAATACAAAAAAAATCCGAAGTTGCATAAAATAACAGTAAATTTCGTTATGCTGTACACGTGTTTCAAGGAGTAACCTCTCATCAGCAGCATTAAAATCAAATTAATGGAAAGCCATAATCCAAAAGTTGTAATAAAAGAAGTACTCATTACCAAATAAATCGAAATAGGAAGCCAAATCCAGTAACAAGGACAACTACCGAGTGCCATACACGGAATGAAGCCTCGATATTTTAAGGGGTTAGAATTTTGATAAAAACAGTAAAATTCTATAAAACGCAAGGTAAAATTTTCTTGTCAGACAAGTCTGACTATCGGGCTTGGGAATACCCTCGGGGACCTCTGGTCCACCAGCAGTGGCATCGGCCCAATGGTTCAAAATACAAAAAAATACCGAAGTTGCATAAAATAACAGTAAATTTCGTTATGCTGTACACGTGTTTCAAGGAGTAACCTCTCATCAGCAGCATTAAAATCAAATTAATGGAAAGCCATAATCCAAAAGTTGTAATAAAAGAAGTACTCATTACCAAATAAATCGAAATAGGAAGCCAAATCCAGTACCAAGGACATCTACCGAGTGCCATACACGGAATGAAGCCTCGATATTTTAAGGGGTTAGAATTTTGATAAAAACAGTTAAATTCTATAAAACGCAAGGTAAAATTTTCATGTCAGACAAGTCTGACTTTCGGGCTGGGGAATACCCTCGGGGACCTCTGGTCCACCAGCAGTGGCATCGGCCCAATGGTTCAAAATACGAAAAAAAGTTATTATTTTTTTATTTGAATGATGCAACACTTTTCTTTAGGGGACCTCTCGCTGTCCACGTAAATGCATCTCTTTCTGGTACCGCCCACAGGAAGACTAACATGGTTGATATTTAATTGGATACTCTGATCAAGGACGAATTGTTCGTTGAACTGAAACACTCGTTTTACTTCTGTTAATAGTAGGTCACCTGTCACCTGTTCCACTTGCATGAACGGTAGTCTGATAGGGAAATCCAGGTCGGGGCATTCAAGAGTGACTTGTACCAAATCTTCTTTCATTCCGCGGGTGAGGTCTGATAAAATAGAGTCGAACAGTATTTGTATTTTTTTCAGAATATCGGGAACACTCTGGACGCTTAATTGTTGAAAGGAGACTCGATACTCTGTCGACTCAGTGTTGTAGCGAGGTATTTTCTTTCCTTTTTCCTTTTCAATGATGTAATTTTGATCATGTTTACTAACATCTAAGGGTTGAATAGGTGATCCGAACCCAATTTGATGTTTTTGTTTCTGGTGCTCATATAGGTTATCTTTACTTCTATACAATAATCCACACTCGGCTGTGCATGGGAAGTAGTTGTCGTTGTCGTGTTTTCTTTCGTGTCTAAGTTATCTTTTCTAGTGAAACGCTTGAGGCATATTAGACAGCTTAAGGTATTATGATCTTTACTCAAACGGTAATGCTTCATTAACTGGCTCCTTCTGACAAAGGTTTCTTCACAATATCCACATGAATGCATCTGCAAAAGGTAAAACACATTACTATCCATGCATTATTGATTAATATTTATATTTCTGTATAATTGGTTACTTATTTGGTTTCAAAAACTTTAATTTCAAAATTTTGTGATTCGACTACAATGTTATTTAAATTTATTTTAAATTTATTTACCTTTGTTCTGTTTATTTTATGTGGAAACGTCTGTTCATTTTGGCTGTTAGTTGCAGAATGACAAAGTTGATGAATGCGTCTTATCTTATACGGGTAGACGCGTTGTAACGACGGTTCTGTTTGGTCGATTATTTTAGTTGCGGGCTTTGTGACTAGTCGATTATTTTGTGTTCTGATTGGCTGGGTTTATCACAAAGTCAGCATCTGATTGGTTGAATTCCCTGGAATTTGATTGGTCGGTTTATTTCTCTATTATTATATAATGACGTCATGTTTCTTTTAATAGATCAAATATTTCAGAAGATGATGCAATCGATCCATTCCGTTAATTATTTTCCAGGTCGGATCGATGATTCTATTAGTTATTTGGACACGAATCATATAAAGAGTGTTTCATCTGTGAATATCTAATGAATTGAACTATTATTGAGTTTTTATTATGTTTTAAATGTCTAAATTTCCATAATTTTTTTTAATGTCCAACACAAGTTACAAATGTTTATCCTATTTTTGCTTTATTTCTCACACTTTACCCTCTTTCTTTTATTTTTTTAACTCCTAAACCCGTATATGGACTCCACCTTTAAAATTTTAACTCCTGTGTCCTCTCTTTGCACTCCTCCTCTGACTCTGTAGCCTCGTTTTTTTTCTATAAATATTCAAGTTTTAACTCCCAAATACTCATATTTAACTCCCATTTTCTAAAAGATTCTAAATTCATTGAAATAATGACTCCCTATTTCCGATTAAAATAACACTTAACGTGATTTGTTCATACGTTTGCATGCTTTGTTTCTTTTGTTTTACTATTTTGTACATATTTTTTCAAGATTTGTCAATTTTATTTGTTTAAATTTAACACACGCGTTTTGCTAATTTTAACATTTTTATAACTATTGTGGGTTTTATTTCACATGTTTGAAACATTTTGTATGATTTTTTAATTTAATTTTCATTTTGTTTACATTTTTTCAAACATGTTTCGGTATTTGTAGCATTTTCATGAAAATATTTTGTTTGTGTTTAATGTTTTTGTAGAAATTTTTGTTTCAGCTAAGGTTTTTGTAATATTTATTTAAAAATGTTAGTTCAGAATGGTGTAAATTTTGTTTTTCTTTGGGTTTTTGTATAATTTATTGTACTTTTTATGCTAATTTGGTTAAATTTTTTGATTTTAATTTGTGTTTTTTGTATAACTTTATGTACTTTTTATGCTAATTTGGTTATTTTTTTTCATTTTGACTTGTGCTATTGTTAATTTTTTTCCCTTTTTATTTTTTGTTTTTACGTTAAAATTTCACACTTTCCTGGTATTTTCATGCTTTTTCGATGAATTCAGTGGTGGTGGTGATGATTCTTTAGTTTCAGTGGTTGTGGTGATTGCTGCTGCTGCTGTTTAGTAGTGTGATATTATTGCTGCTGCTCGGTGGTGTGGGATATTGCTACTTTTGCCACAGTAGTAGGAGTTATGTTGGGAAGGGCTTAATTATACTTCTGACGTTACACAGGGGATCATAAGAATAACAAAGTCATTATCAATTTCATATTTTATTGTCACCGTCATGAGACAGGCACGGGTCGGAGATCCACGTGCAGTTCTTACATTGTATTAAAGTCCATTCAACTGGGTGTTGATTTCTTCTGCATCTTGTTGGTTTGGGATTTCTACTGTTTCAAAGAAGCTGTTCTTTTGTTCGTTCAATGTTGGCTCTATCTTCATTGTGATGGTTTAGCCATTTCTGGTTGTCGGTTGGGCTGGAGCGTCTTCTCTACTTTGATGCTGGGTACGTTGGTGACGTAATAATCCATCCTTTCTATTGCATATCTGTCCACTCTCTTCGCCACGAAACTTATGAGGCTTGAATCTATGTTTATTCATGTGTCGTTGGGGATTATCTCGTCGACTAACCGTTAGGTGGCATATCCCGCAATTTCGTCTTATCGGGCGACTCTTTTCAGTCTGGTGGTAAGGGGTTTCCTGGACATCTATTAGAGTCTTGCTGTTTTCATTGCGCAAGTTCGTCTCAGTGGTTGACTCCTTTTTGTCTGACAATAAGGGACAGTTCTGAACATCTTATAGAGTCTTGCTGTTTTCATTAAGTGTCTATGTCGGCTCCTTGAACTTAATGATGTCTCACTGTGTAAAGTAGTTCCTCAGTTCTTTCAACGTATGCTTAGTTCAAAGGCTAGAAGCAAATGGGAACTTCAGTCGTTGTGGCCTGTTGTATGGGCGGTTAGGTTGATTCATTTATTGATTGACCCCTTGTCAAAATTTAGGGACCCCTTACAGCCAAACCATAAGAGAAAGGACTTCACAAATATGATCATTGGATTTAGAATGACAAAGACACGGTGACATCATAGGTCCGGTCACGTGACTTCCGTATGACGTCACCTCCGCTTCTACACTTGCTTTACCGCAAATGGTAATTGAAACTACATATATACTACTAGTGTGTATTTCTCGATTTCCATAGTTATCGTTCGTTTCCTGTACAATGTATATATTAATCTGGGGTAACTTCGAGCTCGTAGAGTAGGTTAAGGTTTCAATGTTCTATCTCTTACCGTTAAGGAGATAGGGGTACCCGAAAATTCGGGAATGGCCCAAAATACGATTTTTTTCTAAGTCGAGTACTATACACATGTCATATATGTTTTCGGGGTAACATTATGCTTTTAAAAAGATTAGTGACATTTTTGAGGTTGTATCTTTAATAGTAGGGGTGTTACGAGGGGCCCACTTTTTAAGGAATGGCCCAAAATACAAATTTTCCTAAGTCTAGTACTAAAGCAAAGCTATATACAAATGTATATAATTTCTGGCTAACTTTATCTACATCTACATCTCATCTACCCCAATGAACTGGAAATTAAAGAAACAACTGATACACCAACATCAGCATCATACCTGGACCTTTACCTATTTAGCGACAAATCGGGTCAGTTAAAATCCAAACTTTATGACAAACGTGATGATTTTGACTTTCCAATTGTGAACTTCTCATTTTTGAGTAGTAATATACCCACATCTCCAGCATATGGAGTCTACATTTCACAGCTCATTCGGTACTGTCGTGCATGTTATGTGTATGTTGATTTCATCAACAGAGCAAAACTACTATCTCAAAAGCTACTTAGCCAGGGTTATGTTCAATCACTGTTACTATTATCACTCAAAAAGTTTTATGGTCGTCATCACGAATTGACTGATCGCTACAAAGTGTCTGTATCACAAATGAAGATGGACATATTTCAATAGACCCAAAGATATTACTGGATTGACACTTACCGAATTTGACATTACACCGGACTTTTCACTTGCAGTGTGACGGGTGTCACATGTGAAGCAGGTCATGCTTACCCTTCCAGAGCACCTGATGACACTCCTGTTTTTAAGGGGTTCACACTGTAAGTGCCTTATTTTTGTGCCGTTTGTTTTATGTACTGATTGTTATGTCTTCGTCATTTACGTTCTCTGTCTGTATGTAATCATCATATTGCCATGTATTCTGGATATAAGATTTTTGGTTTTGCTTCGGTATTCATTTGGAAATTTATTTATGAATCTAAATCAAATAGTCACATTAATCAAGTCTTATCCTAATAGTATGGATGCTACAATGGGGTCCACAATTTGGACATTGGGGTCATTTAGTGAATTTTAAAGTTGTAATATATGTTTTCTGGGTGTCTTTGTCATTCTAAATCAAATGATCATATTTATGAAGTTATTTTTTATGATATTTTTGTAAGGGGTCCCTAAGGGGGGGATCAATATACCAATCAACCTAAACTGCCCATATAACAAGCCACAACGACTGAAGGTATCGTTCTGCTTCTAACCTTGGGAGTGAGCATACGTTAAAAGAAGTGAGGAACTGTTTTACACAGTGGGACATCATTAAGTTCCAGGAACTGAAAGAGACACTCATTGAAAACAGCAAGACTCTACGAGATGTTCAGAACTGCCCTCATTGTCAGACAAAGAGAAGAAGTCAACCACTGAGATGAAATTGCGCAATGAAAACAGCAAGACTCTATAAGATATCAAGAATAACCGCTTACCACCAGACTGAAAGAAGTCACCCACTAAGACGAAATTTCGGGATATGCCATCAAACGTTCATTCGACCAATTCATCTCCAACGACACATGAATACACATAAATTCAAGCCCCACACGTTTCGTGGCGAGGAAAGTGGCTGATATGCAGTAGAAAGAATGGATTATTAAGTCACCAACGTACCAAGCATCACAATAGAGAAGATGCTCCAGCCCAACCAACCACAATAAATGGCTATACAATCACAATGAAGATAGGGCCAATATTGAACGAACAAAAGAACAGCTTTTTGAAACAGTACAAATCATGCACCAACAAGATGCAGAAGAAATCAACACCGAGTTGAACGGACTTTAACTCCAGATACAATGTAAAAACTGTACGTGGATCTCCGACCAGTGCCTGTCTCATGCCGTAGAAAATAAAACATGAAATTGATAATGACTTTGTTATTCTTATGATCCCTTGAGTCACGCAACAAATGTTATCAATCCCTTCCCAATATAACTCCCACTACTGTGGCAAAGTAGCAATATCCCACACCACCGAACAGCTGCAGCAGCTGCAATAATATCACACTACTGAACAGCTGCAGGAGCAGTCACCACCACCACTGAAACCAAAGAATCATCACCACCACCAACTGAATTCATCGAAAAAGCACGAAAATAATAGGAAAGTGTAAAATTTTAACGAAAAACAAAAAATAAAGCTAAAAACCAAAAAAATTTAACAACAGCACAAATCATAACGAAAAATTTTACCAAATTAACTTAAAAGGTACATAAAGTTATACAAAAACACAAAGTAAGACAAAATTTAAACCATTCTGAACTAAAACTTTTAAAGAAATATTACAAAAACCTTAGCTGAAACAAAAAAAAAGACGTTAGTAAAAACATTAAATACAAACAAAATATATTCATGAAAATGCTAAAAAATACCGAAATGTGTAATAAAATTTAAACAAAATCAAAAAAAAAAAAGATACGTACAAAATGTTTCACACATGTGAAATAAAAATCACACTAATTATAAAAATGTTAAAATTAGCATAACGCGTGTGTTGAGTTTAAACAAAAAAAATAGACAAATCTTGAAAAAATATGTACAAAATAGTCAAAACATCTAAAAGTAAGAACAAATCACGAAGTAGTGTTATTTTTATTACAAATAGGGAGTCATTATTTCAATGAATTAAAAATCATAAAGAAAATGGGAGTCAAACATGGGTATCTGAGAGTTAAAACTTGAATATTTATAGAAAAAAACGAGGATAAAGAGTCAGAGGAGGAGTGCATAGAGAGGACACAGGAGTTAAAAGGTCAGCGGAGGAGTCCATACAGAGGTTATAGGAGTTAAAACATTAAAGAAGGAGGGTAAAATGTGGAAAATTAAAGTAAAAATAGGATAAACATTTGTAAATTGTGTTGGACATTCAAGAAAATTTATGAAAATCGTTAGAAAAACAAATTAATAGACATTTAAAACATAATAAAAACTCATTGATAATTCAATTCATAAGATATTCACAGATGAAACACTCTTTTTATGATTCGTGTCCAAATAATTCAATAGAATCGTCGATCCGTACACCTGGAAAATAATTAACGCAATGGATAGATTCCATCATCTTCTGAAATATTTGATCTATTAAAAGAAACATGACGTGTCCCTCATGCAAAGCTCTGTCCTTAGCTGATTTTGGCTTTACATTTAGATCATATTGGTTATTTGTTCTCTATAAGTTTTAAACATCTTTGAGTTTATGGTCCTCCAAACGTTTAGATTTTAGAAGAGACATAAGTTGTCGAAATGCGCATATGCAGAATTCAAATTTACAGTAACTTCGGTATTTAGTCATTTGTTACCACTGGGTCGATGCCACTGCTGGTAGACTGTTAGTCCCCGAGGGTATTCACCAGCCCAGTAGTCAGTACTTCGGTGCTGACCCGAAAGCCGATTCTATTTGGAAGCTTACAATATCTAAATTTTTGTAAATTTTGTTGAAAACTAAGAAATATTTCCCTCATGCAAAGCTCTGTCCTTAGCTGATTTTGGCTTTACATTTAGATCATATTGATTACTTGTTCTCTATCAGTTTTAAACATCTTTGAATTTATGGTCTTCCAAACGTTTAAATTTTATCTGCACTGAAGAGACATAAGTTGTCGAAATGCGCATATGCAGAATTTAAATTAACAGTAACTTCGGTATTAAGTCAGTCATTATATCACAATAGAGAAATGAACCGACCAATCAAATTGCAGGGAATTCAACCAATCAGATGCCGAACTTGTGATAAATCCAGCCAATCAGAACACGGAATAATCGACTAATCACAAAGCCAGCAACTAGAATAAGCGACCAATCAGAACCGTCATTACAACGCGTCTACCCGTATAAAATAAGACGCATCGATAAAAAAAAACTTTGTCATTCTGCAACTAACAGCCAAAATGAACAGACGTTTCCAGAGAAAATAAACAGGACAAAGGTAAGTGAATTGAAAATAAATTTCAATCACATTGTAGTCGAATCACGAAGTTTTGAAATAGAAGTTTTTGAAACCAAATAAGTAATCAATAATACAGAATATAAATATTAATCAATAATGCATAAATAGTAATGTGTATTACCTTTTGCAGATGCATTCATGTGGATATTGTGAAGAAACCTTTGTCAGAAGGAACCAGTTAATGAAGCATTACCGTTTGAATAAAGATCTTAATGCCTTAAGGTGTCTTTTATGCCCCAAGCGTTTCACTAGAAAAGATAACTTAGACACGAAAGAAAACACGACAACGACAACTACTTCCCTTGCACGACCGAGTGTTGATTATTGTATAGAAGCAAAGACAACCTGTATGACCACCAGCAACAAAAACATCAAATTGGATTCGGATCACCTATTCAACCCTTAGATGTTAGTAAACCTGATCAATATAACATTATGAAAAGGAGAAAGGAAAGAAAATACCTCGCTTCAACACGGAGTCGAAAGAGTACCGAGTCACCTTTCAGAAATTAAGTGTCCAGAGTGTTCCCGATATTTTGAAAAAATTACAAATACTGTTCGACTCCATTTTATAAGACCTCACCAGCGGAATGAAAGATGATTTGGTACAAGTCACTCTTGCATGCCCCGACCTGGATTTCCCTATCAGACAACCCTTCATGCAAGAGGGACAGGTGACAAGTGACCTACTATTAACAGAAATGGAACGAGTGTTTCAGTCCAACGAACAATTTGTCCTTCATCATAGTGTCCAATTAAATATCAATCATGTCAGTCTTCCTGTGGGCGGTACCAGAAAGAGATGTGCATGCGTGGACACCGAGAGGTCCCTTAAAGAAAAGTGTTGCATCATTCAAATAAAAAAATAATGATTAACTTTGTTGTTCCAGGGCCATCGTGCAGCAAATGCCAAGATAGACGAATATGAGCAATGGAACTCTATTTGACAAGGCAAATATATCCAGATGGAATTGGTATTAGAACTACCCGATAGAGCGAAAGTACCTCTCCAACAATGTGGCATAGACGAAATCAAACAATTCCAAGCGATTCTACAGGAGTATCAAATACATGTCATATCACAGGGAAATTTAAATGGTATGATGTATTACGGACCTAGAGTAGAGAAAAAATGTACTTGTGCCACCACGACAACCATTACAATATCATTTCCAGTATGGCTGCCTTCTTTGGACGTAACCTTTTCTGTTCCGATTGTAACAAAGGATACAATACCAAAAAAGAACACATATGCAACAACGTATGCAATTCTGCAGAAAGGTTCACGACCCAGAAGAGGATTACTGGATGTTATGTACTGATTTTGGGAGATACTCTAAAGGAATTGTTTGCTTTGATCTTCATAAAAAGACGACGCCATCGGGAAACTCCACGTGCAAAACTTAACTGCAGACAAACTGTCAACAAACGCAGGGGAGATCATACCTGTGAAAATGTCTACTGCAAGACCTGTAGAGATTACTATCCGTCCGAACATCATTGCTATATCAATGATAAGCAAAGAAACAGACATACATTTTGAATGCACCCAAGATGATCTAGTCTAATGAAATAAAGAATACTCGCTTGACGTCAACGGCAATTGTACTCACTGCAAACCCATGCAGTGTGGGCCTTCTGAGCATTTATGCGCCGTACACAAAGTCTGTTCGAAATGCATGGATCGAAACGTAGATAAAGACAGCATATGTCAGGCTTGTGGGAAGGGCGAATAAGTGTTTGCCAATCTAACGCAACTGAACACTTTTGTAAATGGTTATTATCTGGAGACAACGAAGGGGCTACCGTCATCGCACACAACCTTAAATGTTACGATATGTGACCAATACTAGGGAATTTGTATCAACAAGGAGTAACGCCAACGATCATAGCAATCGGAATTAAGAACTTGTACATCGAAGTACCAGGATGTCGCAATCGGATGATTGACCCCATCAACTTTTTACCCATGGCTGTAGCCGACCTACTTCATATGTTTGAATTGACGGAATTGAAGAAAGGATATTTCCCGCACCAGTTCAACAGAAAAGAAAACCAATCAGTCGTACTCAACCACTTACCTGATTTGAGATTTCATCGACCCGACGGAATTAAACAAAAGGACAGAGCGTTTTCGAATGGTACGATGCAAATTACCGACCGACTTTTGATTTTCAGAAAGAACTACTTGGTTACTGCCGCTCCGACGTAGACATATTGAGAAGAGCTTGCTTAGTATTTAGACAACTTTTCCTTGAGATGACAGACCCCGACGGACAGGGAGGAATCGATCCGTACCAACAATGCATCACCATAGCATCAGCTTGCAACTTAGTATTCAGAAAAAAATTCTCCAGATAGGACACCAAGGTGTTTATCCCAGCTCAAGGATACCATCCGAAAGAAAAACATTCTATCAAAGCCATGTAATGGATCAAATACCTATCAGCAACAGAAGGAGTCCATATACAACATCAAAGAAATGGAGCAGAGAAACAAATCGGACCCTATAAAGTGGATGGGCAATAGGTGAACCAAAACGACAAATACGTATTAGAGTTTAACGGAAAGTTTTTGCACGGCTGTTAACACTGTTATAGTGCCAGCACCGTCAATCAAGCCATGGGAGATCTTCATCAACGCACTCTAGAGAAAAAGCGATATTTCGAAGACAATGGTTACATCTGCATTGGTAAATGGGAATGTGAGTTTGACAAAAAGGTTAGGAAAAATGAAAGTTTAAGAAACTTTATCCAACAAGTAGAAATGATCACCATTCCATTTGAACTCCGACACGCTTTTTATGGTGGACGTACCGAAGCGTTTAAACTGTATGAAAAAGACCAGGACATATCGTATGCAGACCTCACCTCATTGTATCCCTACATCAATAAGACTGGCAAAATACATGTTGGACACCCAAAAAACATCACATAAACTTCAGGGACATTCAACAATACGAAGGACTCATCAAATGTAAAGTCATCCCACCGAGAGGACTATACATTTCAGTACTTCCTTCCAAAATCAATAACAAGTTATTATTTACGTTTTGTAAAAATTGTGGCGAGTTCAATCAGCAAAGACCATGTGAACACACTGATGAGCAACGAGCACTGATCGGAACTTGGGTGACCGACGAAGTCAAAAAAGCTCTGGAAAATGGATATAAAATTGAGCAGATATACGAAGTATGGAATTTTGACATGGAACAGTACGACCCAGCAACCAAGACTGGCAGACTTTTTACCTTCTTAAAAATGAAGCAGGAAGCCAGTGGATGGCCTGAAAGGTGTCAAACTGTAGACGAAAAAAGGACATACATCAGAAAGAATCACGAAAAGGAGGGTATTTTTCTTGATTACAACAATATTAGGAAGAACCCGGTACTACGAGCATTAGCCAAGTTGTCATAGCCGCATATACTACCGCTCAAGCTCGTTTGAAGTTGAGCACCCGCGCCTTTTACGCCGACACAGATTCCATTGTATAAAGATCTCAACCGGAAGAGTGAAGACCAAAATTAGGAGACTATCTGAGAGATCTTACGAATGAAGTACCTGACAATAAAATTACGGAATTCGTGACCGGTGGACAGAAAAACTATGCTTACAAACTAGCCAGAACCGACAAGAATTGAAATACGACCATGTGTAAAGTACGAGGAATCACCCTCAACTACAGGAACTCTCTAACAATCCCCTTCGATACAATGAAAGATCTTATTACCAACAACAAAGACGCCGTGAGAACCGTTACTGGCGATTTCAAATTAAAAAGAGACCAGAAGAGGTTACTGACCATACATCAAAACAACAACTTCAGAACGTATTTGACAAGAGAGACGTTATCGATGATCTTAGCACAAGAACTAATGGATTTAAATTGTACAGGCAGCATGGGGATAGCTCACCGACCAATGACTAAGAAAATAAAATATGTACATTTGTAATTGGTGTATTATTTCCTTGGTATCAAAGAGGAAATACATTCAGAGAAACAAAAGAAAAACAACAATGAAGAAGTACAAATACAGAGACAAAAAGGGTTACAGTTACATTTTTTTTGGGGGGGGGGGGGTGGTCACCAGGAAATGAGACAGCCAAAAAGACCACTAAATTACAATACCACAGCAACACAAAACAAAGACGATTACAATATAAGTACAAAAATGTGGTTAAAATGGGTTATGGCTAGTTCATGGGTACGATAGGGTGGCTACGTTAAGGCCAAAGTGGGGTCTGGTAGGAAATATGGGTTTGATAATTAGCTAACTATCTCCCAGCGTCCCACAACTCTCACACCGCTACACTACCTTTGCGGTGCTCTACGTTGAAGACACTGGCAGATGGGGCTAAAGACATTAGACAAAATGGGAAGAATAACTGGGAAAGGTAAGGTCTTTATCGTAATACTCAACAACAAATATATTTAAGGGACAGGTTAAAATATCCTGATCCATGTCTGTATACAAGTAAACGGAATGAGAGTTTTCACGAACAGAACTAGGTCTAAAAAAACTGAAAATCGATCAATCAAGGCGATCGATAATTTCGGAGGGAAGTTTGGATAGCTTTTAACATAGACCTAATGGATCCATAGAGACCCGACACCACTACTACCACAAGACGCCTTTTACGGTTGACGTACCAAAGCGTTCAAAGTGTATGAAAAAGACCAAGACATCGTACACAGACGTCTCCTCCCTCTATCCCTACATCAACAAACCATGAGATCATCACAGAAAATTTCAATGATATACAAGAGTACGAAGGACTCATCAAAAGTAAAGTCTTCCCTACCAAAGGACTCTATATCCCAGTACTTCCTGCCAAAATCAACAACAAATTACTGTTTACTTTATGCAAAACCTGTGCTTAAACCCATCAACAAACATCGTGTGAACACTTAGACGAGGAAAGAGCATTGACCGGAACTTGGGTAATCGATGAACTAAAGGAAGCTTTAGAGAAAGGATATATCATTCAACAGATATACGAAGTGTGGCAGTTCGACACGGATCAGTACGAACCGACGTCAAAAGTCTTTACAGAACACGTCAACATCTTCCTGAAAATGAAACAGGAAGCGAGTGGATGGCAAGAGTTGTGTAACACCGAAGAAGATAAATGGAGGTATATCAGAGAGTACCACGAAAAGGAGGGTAATCTTCTAGATTATGAAAACATCAAGAAAAATCAACGGATTGAGAGCAGTTGAAAAGCTTCTGGGGTAAATGTGGACAGAGAAGCAACCTACCGCTAATAAAATATGTTTGTGATCCTGCAGAATACTTCGACATGCTAACCAGCGACCACATACTCTTCATGAGTTTTAATTTCGTCAGCGATGAGATGGTGGAAATGAGATATCAGTATAAAAAAAATTCATCGAAGACTCGGCACTGTCTAATGTTGTCATAGCCGCTTATACCACCGCTCAAGCAAGACTGAAACTTTACAGTTACTTAGAAAAGTTGGACACTCGTGCTCTATACGCTGACACCGATTCCATTGTTTACACATCGCAACCATGAGAATGGATCCCAGGATTGGGCGATTATCTAGAGGATCTTACAGACGAAGTACCAGACAACAAAATTACAAATTTCGTCACCAGTGGACCAAAAAACTATGCCTACAAATTAGCCAGACCCGTACCCGTGGACCAAAAAACTATGCCTACAAATTAGCCAGACCCGACGAAGACGTATATACGACCATATGCAAAGTACGAGGAATCACTCTCAACTACAAGAACTTTTTAAACGAAAAAGTATATGATCACCAACAACAGAGACGAAGTGAAGACCGTTACTGACAATTTTAAAATAGAGAGGGAACAAAAGAGATTACTGACCGTACATCAGGAAAAAGATTACAGAATCGTGTTCGATAAAGGAACATACCTGTTAACCTTTGGTAGCTGCTATGAGGGAGATCTCCCTCATAACAGCCCATCTAAGGGGGGGATTTACCTAACAACCTATTTTCAACAACAACTTGCATTTATAAATGAAGAAAAGAAAATTTTTTACCATGATTTTAAAATTCTGCATAATTTTTCATAATTTAACCAAAAAGCAATGCAAATTTGGGAATACTGTTAGAAAATGACCCAATTTTGTCTATGAAAGAGGTTTAGGGGAGAAAAAGCAGTAAGGGGGATATTTTGATCTCCCGCGAGGGAGATCCATTCAAAGGGGAGATCATGCTTCTAATAGGGAGTCTCCGCCTTAAAGGGGGAGGGTTAACAGGTATGAAAGAGTTGTCATGGGCGATTTAAGCACGAGACCTTGTGGATTTTAAATTTAACAGGCATCATGAGGATGACTTGCCGACCCATGACTGCTTTATGACGGAGAAAATAATGTACATTTGTAATTACTAGTAGTTGGTTATAAGTGACCCGCCACATAGTGGCGGACGCCCTATAGTAATCGCTCTGTCCATCCGTCCGTGCGTCCGTCCGTCTGTCACTTCGTCCGTCCGTAACCAGACTATAACTTTTTATCCTATGAGATAGGTTTTTAATATTTTGCAGTACATAGATCACTATAAGGCGATATGTCATGAACAATGATTGGTGACCCTTGACCTTGACCTTTGTCTTCAAGGTCAGATTTTTGCTTTTCTAGTGACAAGTCGTGTCCGGGCTATATCTTTTTTGTCTTTGAGATAGGCTTTTGATATTTTGCGAGTAGATAGATCACTTCAAGACGATGTGTCATGAACCATGATTGGTGACCTTTGACCTTGACCTTTGACTTCAAGGTTAAATTTTTGCGTTTCTAGTGACAAGTCGTGTCCGGGCTTTATCTTTTTTGTCTTTTGAGATAGACTTTTGATATTTTGCATGTAAATAGATCACTTCAAGACACTGTGTAATGAACCATGATTTGTGACCTTGACCTTTGTCTTCAAGGTCAGATTTCTGCTTTTCTAATAACAAGTCGTGTCCTGGCTATAACTGTAATGTCTTTTGAGGTAGGTTTTTGATATTTTACATATAGATAGATCATTTGAAGGCGATATGTCATGAACCATGATTGGTGACCTTTGACCTTGACCTTTGTCTTCAAGGTCAGATTATTGCTTTTGGGTATTACTTTCTATTTATATCTTGATGATATAATTATGTCCATACTTGTGTAGTGTCCACACTTGTACTGTGTCCACACCTGTATTGTGTCCACATACACTTAAATTTCCACTTATATACAGCGGGGCCGATAGGAATTGCTGCCATCTCTCCGATGTCTAGTTTAATTAGTGTAATAGAGGAAATACCTAAAATCATAAAGAACGCAAGTGGAAAAAATGTTACAATGGAGTAGTACATTGGTTACACTGAAGTAGTACATAGACAGAAACCAAAAAAAGTTTTTAGAGTTACGATTGGGATAAAAAACGAAAACAAACAAAACGTGAGAACGAAACACTAATGAAACAACAGGGGTCAAAGCTAAAGGTTATAGATCAAACAAGGGAGACAGCTCAAACAATAGAAAATCACCTCCAAGTTCAGGAAATACAATAAAAGAGCTTCAGGAGTAATAGAACAAAAAAAGTTGAAGATAATGAGTTCGTTACATACAAAGGCCTAAGTTAGGGTTAGGTTTCGTGTATTTTTAAGTGGGCAAGTTAGTATCGATGTCAAATATGCTATTTAATGACCCATCCTCACACCACTCGCACACTGCTAAACTACCTTTGCGGTGCTCTACGTTCACGACGCTGGAACTAGAGTACAAAATCATTGGTCACGATCGACTGCACAATTCAGGAGCAAAAAATGGACTGCCTCATAGACTTAACAGGGCAATAGAGGCGTCATCAACTACTAGCGTCAACTACTAGGCATTGGATCCAACTACCTGTTATATGATTGCAACGTGGACAAGCGTCAGTACGGTTCCATCCGCACTTTTTGAAACTGGCCCAGATGTTCACTATAAGCTCAAAGGTAACCTTCCGAATCTGGGCGGCAAATTTTTCGTACGGGTCTAGGGGTTCTAGGCTAGATGGCGTTCATTAGGCCTTGGACCCAACTACCTGCTATATGATTGCCAACGTGGAGAAACGTCAGCAAGGGTCCATCCGCACTTTTTGAAACTGGTCCAGATGTTCACTATACGCTTATAGGGTACCGTCCGAATTTCGGCCCGGAAATTTTTCGTACGGGTCTAGGGGTTCNTGCCAACGTGGAGAAACGTCAGGAAGGGTCCATCCGCACTTTTTGAAATTGGTCCATATCAGATTTTTTCAATATACTCTTATAGGGTACCGTCCGAATTTTGGACCGGAAATTTTTCGTACGGGTCTAGGGGTTCTAGGCTAGATGGCGTTCATTAGGCCTTGGACCCAACTACCTGCTATATGATTGTTAACGTGGAGAAACGTCAGCAAGGGTCCATCCGCACTTTTTGAAACTGGTCCAGATGTTCACTATACGCTTATAGGGTACCGTCCGAATTTCGGGCCGGAAATTTTTCGTACGGGTCTAGGTCTACAAAATTTCCAGGGAGGGTCCAATGTTTAAAGTTACGAAGTCGCCACCATCTTGGATTTATGATCGGTACTAAAATCGTATATTTGTTTAACCATTATCATGTTTCCATGCCTTGTAAATATCAAATTCATGAATGAAATTATTTCCGAGAATTAACAATTTATAATATTTTCCTATAGGGGTCCATATCTTAAAACTATGTTCCCAGTGGTGACCATCATGGATGATATGCAAGCCTGTCGGACATATGTAAAATTGTAGTCTTTGATAAACTGAACATTTTTGCAATCAAAAATTGGCATCTGACTCAAACAATTTTGAAATACAAGTGAAAATGTTGCAAAATCATGAAAATTCTACTAAAAGAGGGTTATGACTCCTATTTAGGTCCACAGATTTTCTTTCAAATTGCAGAGTATTCAGATCATTACTTTGATGAACAATTTTTTAATATAAACATTATTTCTATCTTCTATCAATATCAATATATATTTGACAAAAATTGAAAAAAATCGAAAAATTTACGAAAAAAGGGCAGTAACTGGAAGACGGGTTTTCTGAATTCCTTCAAATTTGCGGAGCTGGTAGATCTCTACAATGCTGATCTTTTTTACTCCGTCAGATTTTTTTTATATCTATTATGATTTTAGAGTAATTTGAAAAAATACCCCTTCCCATGTTCTTTTTTTAACAATTGGATTTTTTGTTTTGAATTGACGGTTCGGTTCTAACTTACCTTTTTTACAGCGGTCATGTTGTTTGCTCTACGGATTAAAGGAACACAATTTGGAAACTTCATATGCTATTGATAATTCAGTTCAAGTGGATTACAATAGACGAGTTTCCAATTTCGTTTTATGAATGAATTGCCCCGATTGACCCAGGTCATTCGGAGTAAATTGCGTCACGTAACATTGTGACGTCCGAAATTCTATATTGTGACGTCAAAATTTTCCGGAAAAATTCACCAATTGTCAACTTGTCTATTGACCCGGTAGTTTGACGAACGGACAACGACGTTCAAAAAGTGATGGCAAAAGCACACATGAGCGAAAAAGGTAAAGTGCAAAAGCAAAATGCACAGAAATATTAGTACGATATGTCTTTGGTTGGACTGGACTTAAATTTGACTAAAATATAATTCAGTATAGAAGTGCTCAAACTGCTGATGCCGCTCTTGAGATAAAATTGCATCTAACTGTGAATCATCTGATGATGACGAGATCCAAGGAACGATACCAAGGTTCAGGAAACAAAAGTTCATGGATTTCAAAATAAGGTATAACACAGAACAACCATGTTTCCTAATAACCTATGGTGTACACTTGTTTCAAGGTGTAACCCCTCATAAGCAGAATTACAAGAAACTAGAGGCTCAGAGACTGAGCATGTATTGCTTCCCTGACAAAATACTTCTCTGCTATGCATGACCAAATATGATATTTTTTACCAATGGGGTCTAATGGTAAGCTATGTTCTCCATTAGCACCGTGTTTTTGTTCTATTGAAATGAGTAAACTTTACAGAGTACTTTCTAAACATCATTCCAAGACAGTTTAGTTAAATTTGCTTCAACAGTTTCAGAGAAGATGATAAAAATGTGATTTTTCCCATAAAGTCCAATGTAAAATCTACATGGTGGTCGCCATGTTTTTTGTCGGATCGGAACAAAATAAGCAATTTCTTAAAGGACATTTGGTACATCATTCCTATAAAATTTGATGAAATTTGCTACAGCTGTTTCACTGGAAAAGATGAGAATGTGATTTTCCCGTAGGGAAAATGTTAAACTATGTTCCAGGCTGGCGGTAATCCTACTGAAGAACCTTTAGTACATCATTCCTGTAAAGTTTGATTCAAATTGCATCAACAGTTTCAGAGGAAAAGATGAAAATGTGATTTTCCAATGTTAAACTTTGATCGGCGCTGGTGGTCATGTTTTTTAACCGATCGGAACAAAAGGAGTAATCTTTGTAAAGAACCTTTATAGTAGGGTGCCCAATGTCCAAAAAGACGCTTAGTTTGCGAGTTTGGGTTAACGGAATAACACACGACTAATTTTTGCTTTATAGGCTGGAATAGTTATTAAATTTTATTTTTAGCTCACCTGACCCAAAGGGTCAGTTTGAGCTATTGCCATCACTTGGCGTCCGTCGTCCGTCGTCTGTCGTCCGTTAAACTTTTACATTTTCATCTTCTCCTCTGAAACCACTGAAGCAAATTCAACCAAACTTTACAGGAATGATGTACTAGAGGTCCTTTATAAAGATTGCTCATTTGGTTCCGATCCGATAAAAAACATGGCCACCAGCGCGGAACTTAGGTTTAACATTGGACCCTATGGGAAAATTCACATTTTCTTCTTCTCCTCTGAAACCACTGAAGCAAATGCAACCAAACTTTAAAGGAATGATGACCTAAAGGTCCTTAATGAAGATTGCCCATTTCGTTCCAATCCAAAAAAAAACATGGCCGCCAGCACGGAAAATAGTTTAACATTGGCCCTACCGGAAATTCATATTTTCATCTCCTCCTCTGAAACCACTGAAGCAAATTCAACCAAACTTTACAGGAATGATGTATGGAAGGTCCTTTACAAAGATTGCTCATTTTCTTCCGTTCCGATAAAAAACATGGCTACCAGCACGGAATTTAGGTTTAACATTGGACCCTATGGGAAAATTCACATTTTCTTCTTCTCCTCTGAAACCTCTGAAGCAAATGCAACCGAACTTTACAGGAATGATGTACTAAAGGTCCTTAACGCAGATTACTCATTTCGTTCCGATCCGATAAAAAACATGACCGCCAGCAAGGAAACTAGTTTAAAATTGGCCCTATGGGAAATTCATATTTTCATCTTCTTCTCTAAAACCACTGAAGCAAATTCAACCAAACTTTACAGAAATGATGTATGGAAGGTCCTTTACAAAGATAGCTCATTTCATTCTGATTCGATCTAAACATGGCCGCCAGCGCGGAACTTAGGTTTAACAATGGAACCTACGGGAAAATTCACATTTTCTTCTTCTCCTCTGAAACCACTGAAGCAAATGCAACCGAACTTTACAGGAATGATGTACTAAAGGTCCTTAACAAAGATTGCTCATTTCGTTCCGATCCGATAAAAAACATGGCCGCCAGCAAGAAAAATAGTTTAACATTGGCCCTATGGTAAATTCATATTTTCATCTTCTCCTCTGAAACCACTGAAGCAAATTCAACCGAACTTTACAGGAATGATGACTGGAAGGTCCTTTACAAAGATATCTCATTTCGTTCCATTCTGATAATAAACATGGCTGCCAGCACGGAACTTAGGTCTCACATTAGATCCTATGTTGAAATTCACATTTTCTTCTTCTCCTCTGAATCCACTGAAGCAAATGCAACCAAACTTTACAGGAATGATGTACTAAAGGTCCTAAACAAAGATTGCTCATTTTGTTCCGATCTGATAAAAAACATGGCCGCCAGCAAGGAACATAGTTTAACATTGGCCCTATGGGAAATTCATATTTTCATCTCCTCTGAAACCACTGAAGCAAATTCAACCAAACTTTACAGGAATGGTGTATGGAAGGTCCTTTACAAAGATTGCTCATTTTGTTCCGTTCCGATAAAAAACATGGCTGCCAGCACGGAACTTAGGTTTAACATTGGACCCTATGGGAAAATTTACTTTTCTTCTTCTCCTCTGAAACCACTGAAGCAAATGCAACCAAACTTTACAGGAATGATGAATTAAAGGTCTATTAAAGATTGTTCATTTCGTTCCGATATGATAAAAAACATGGCCGCCAGCGCGGAACTTAGGTTTAACATTGGACCCTAAGGGAAAATTCACATTTTCTTCTTCTCCTCAGAAACTGCTGAAGCAAATTCAACCAAATTTTACAGGAATGATGTAATAAAGGTCCTTAACAAAGATTGCGCATTTAGTTCTGATCGGATAAAAAACATGGCCGCCAGCACAGAAGATAGTTTAACATTGGCCCTATATTGGGGAATTCACATTTTCATCTTCTCCTCTGAAACTACTAAAGCAAATTCAACCAAACTTTACAGGAATGAGGTATGGAAGGTCCTTTACATACATTGCTCATTTCGTTCTGATCGGATTAAAAGCATGGCTGCCAGCATGGAACTTAGGTTAAACATTGGAACGTATGGGAAAATTCACATTCTCTTCTTCTCTTCTGAAACGGCTGAAGAAAATTCAACCAAACTTTACAGAAGTAATGAACTGAAGGTCCTTAACAAAGTTTGCTTATTTCTTTCTGAACCAATAAACACATGGCTGCCAGCATGGAACATAGTTTAACATTGGACTCTATGGAAAAATTCTTATTTTCTTATTCTCTTCTGAAACCGCTGAAGCATATTCAACCAAACTTTACAGGAATGATGTACTAAAGGTCCTTAACGAAGATTGCTTAATTCGTTTCTATCCAATAAAAACATGGTCGCTAGCACAGAACATAGTTTATTTTGGCCCTATGGAAAATTCTCATAAAAACATGGCCACCATGCAGAACATCAAAACCCTTCTGTTCAGCATTTTGTCAGGTGAGCGATATAGGCTCAGTGTCTGAGCCTCTAGTTTTCATTGTCGTAGAAAGTTTCTGTGGTCACGATTTCTGTAATTTCTCATTTTTAAGGGGTACCCTATAGCCGATTCTTAGATATGGTATCTTTAAATCTATTGAAATTAGCAAGAGTCTCCGATATCCTGGTGAAAAGCTATTTTTGTGAAAGTTTAGACATAAAATTTTGTTTTACTACCTAGAATGTAACTTATTATTCGATGATTTCTATAATTTGTCGGTGTTAAAATTGGAATAAAAAGGGTCATGAATTTAAGATATTTTTGTTGAATACGAAATAACTAAGATGAATTATCGAAATATTTTAATGTAAACAGAAACACGACTATCATCTGTACATATGTGCCAAAAATCATGGGTGTCATGTCTGCCATTACAGAGAAATTAACATATAAAAGCATTAAATTTGCGCAAAAATCTCAAAATTTTATGTGAATTTGGCATTTTTATAGCTTGATATATCTGGAAATGTACGAAGTGCGACAACTCTAATCTATATGAAGGTACAATAACATGGTAGACAAAGTCTTGTCAAATTATTTGGATCTGTTGGAGATTTTAAAATTGGCCAAATTTCAAATTTTCATGTATATTTTAACGTTTTTACATTTAAATTGAGATTTTGGTATCGATGTAGATGATATAACAGGGTTTTGGTCAATTTTTATTGGTTTTATTAGGTTTTATGGTAGTGCGTGTTTTTCATGGAAATTTACTTAAGTAATGCCAAAAACAAAAATGTGATCTATTTTGTCCAGGTTTTATTCAATTTTGAATAGGTAAGGCTTTAAAATTAAATTCAAGGTTTCCTTTAAACAATGATTCAACAAAAAACTTGGAAAATACCATCAATAATAATTGAAAGCGTACTTTATATATTTCAGGTGCAAATATTTAAAATTTCACATCTCAAAAACAAATGGCAACCGTGAAACTTGTTTGATGAAGATAAATGACAAATCATTATAAAAAATTAAACAATGAACTGTCTGGAAAAAATTAATATTATTTTTTGAAAATTTCGTGAGGGGTTTGTTGGTAAAATGAAGCAAACTTTTAGTTGCGTTATATTTTTCTTGATTTTAGGAAAGTACCTTTAACCCCATTTTAAATAAAATGTGACCAAATTTGATCTCTACGGCATTGTTATTTCGATGCGCTATGGTCTCCTCTTTCCAAAAATGTATAATGCAGGTGTGTGTGATTCGGTTAACCCAAATTCGAAAAATCGTCGCTTGGGCACCCCACTATATTGAGAAACTATATCCTAGTTGAGTTATTACATGTATATCCCAATTGGGATATATGATTATATTCCAGTTGGGATGTTTAGTCAGTTTTTAATGAATTATTTTTTTAACATTTAATAGATGCGTAATGAAACATAAAACATGAAAAACGGTATCATTTAAGTTATCAAATGATGTATCGGTATCTGCTTAATGATGCTGCAAATCATGAAAATAGACGTTGTAAGAGCCTAAAATCATACGTTTGATTCTTTCAAAAAAAACAAAAATCATCACAAATGCAACTAGTTAAATGAACAAGGCAGAAGAAAAGTGAAATCGGTGAAATATGATTTAACCGAAGTTTAGTTTGTGAAAATATGCGCAGATATTGTAGGAAATCAAAAGTAAATTTTTTTCAACTAATATTTCTCTATACTACATTTGTTTAATAATAAAACAAGCATACTGTAATTGTACTTATTTAAAGCCCGGGTGATATTTTTTTGTTCCTGACCCCGCCCGTTTAAGAAAAAGAACCAAAAGGGGTTAAATTGGGCGTTTTTACATATTTGATTGTAGAATCTTTATTATTTATCGGATTTTGATTGGGTTTCTTTCAGTGTACTCCTTAAAATATTTCCAATCTGTAGAACGACAACGGATTTCAAGTGGCGTGTACCTTTCACGAGATACATGTAAATGGACCAAAAAGAGGCGAATTTCAAAATTTTTATTTTATTTTTTTTTAGTCCGATTTTGATGCAGTTTTTCGCAATGGATCCTTATGACAAATTAACATAGAGCTGCACCATCAGATTTTTGATAACTTGTTTCCTTTCCAAGATATGTGGGGCCAAAGGGGACCAAAAGTGTAAACATGCGGATTACCTAATTTTTTTTTTATTTTTCATCTGATTTCAATGGAATTTTTTTCTTTAGATTCAAAACATTGTAGGCTTTCAGTAGTATGTCATCAGATTTGGCGTAGCTTTCTGTTTCTGAGCTATAAGGGATCAAAGGGGTCAGAATTGCAATTTTTAGAAATATATGAAATCTTTATTCTACATCAGATTTTGATGGGATTTTTTTTTCTTTGGATTCCTTTCATTGTAAGCTTTAAGTAGTATGTCAACAGATTTGACATAGTTCTTGCCGTTTTTGAGCTAAAAGGGATCAAAGGGGCCAGAATTGCAATTTTTGGAAATTTGTGAAATCTTTCTTTTTCATCAGATTTTGATCGGATTTTTCTTTGGATTATTCTCATTGTAAGATTTATTTTCGCTATTTTGTGTCTAGCTAATTACTATATCAATCTTTTTTACTGTGTCCACATTCGCTTAAAATAACACTTGTTCAAATTTCAGTGGTCGACATGCTACAGTCGTATCATGATGCGCTCTGCGTAGCCCTTTATTTCATTGATTTATATGACTAATTTTTGCACAGGCAATGGCCATTTGACAAGTTACTTATCTTCATTCATGCAAACATTATTACTAGTATGAGTGATAGGAACAAAACCGAAAGATGCAATAAGAAGCAGTGATAGAGAGAACTACTAAATACATCAAGGGTTACAAACATATAGTACCGAGGAAGCAAATGAGATGTTAACAACACACTCAGAAATCTTCGATAGTTTTTGTGAAAGCTGATATTATAGGTAAATTTCGTCGAATTGTTATTTAAAATAGTGATAAGCAATATTACCGACAGTTTCGAGCGGTGTCAGTTACAAATGTACATATACACAGGTACCATTAACTACAAGTTGCTAATCTCTATAATGTCTCTGTAGAGAACAAAATCAAAAAGAATTTAAATAGAAAGGCAAGAACTAGTTAAGGACGTATAGATGATTGTATGAACCGTTTTCTGTATAAAGCAATAATTCAGTGTTTTATGCATTTTGTGTAATTTGAACAATGTGCATTTTGACGTACCTTTCAACAGGTTGGGGAATGCCCAATTGGGATAAATGACCAGTTATTTGTACATAACATGCTGGGGGTTTAATGCTGCATCATGATACTTAAAAATAATAAATATATAGGGTTAGAGCTTTCAGGGGGTATACCTCTGTTGTCAAAAGGATGCTGCAAATTTTCTGCAGATCGATTTAAGATAAAAAGAATAAGTCACTTTGATTTAGCGAAAACTTAAGCTTTAAGGAGAAAACAACCGTTCCATGCTGCTTCTCTCGAAGAAGTCTCTATCTACAGTCAAATCAAGCAAACTGTGATAGTTTAATAAGAAAGTCTTTTATGAGTAAATAAATGAAGTATAGAGGAAAATTCATATGAATATGAATTTTGATTTCCTCTAGTCCTCTAGAGTTCCCTCTCTTTGTCCATGTCTTAGAAAATACTATGAATAGCAATGGTGTTTGAAACCTCAATATCTTTAAATATTTTACAAACTAAACTCCAAATTTATTCTTAAAATATTTCACAGACTTCTCGTTTCTTCTGCCTTGATAGTCCAACTATTTATAATTGCGATAATCTGGAATTATGACAGAATCAAATGGATACTTTTTCATTCTTAAAATGTCTGTGCTGTTGAAATGCAACATTATTAAAAAGATGTCGCTATGTCATTTGATTACTAAAATCACGAAGTTTCTCATATTTTATGTTTAATTACGCAGCATTGAAATGTGAAAAAATGATCCATAAAAAACTGGTCAAATGCTCCAATCAGGAAATAACCGTATATCCCAATTGGGATATAATAGCCTAATTGGGATATAATAGCCCAATTGGGGTTTCCCCCCGACCTGTTGAAGAATCAGTTATCGCTTAATCAAAGTGATTAATTCTTTTTATCTTAAATCGATCTGCAGAAAATTTGCAGCATCCTTTTGACAACAGAAGTATATCCCCTGAAAGTTCTAACCCTATATATATTTATTATTTCTATGTATCATGATGCAGCATTAAACCCCCAAAATGTTATTAACAAATAACTGGTCAAATATCCCAATTGGGATATAGCTATATATCCCAATTGGGATATAATAGCCTAATTTGGATATAATAGCCCAATAGGGGCTTCCCCCAACCTGGTAAAGGTTTATGTGAACTGTATTATATTTTGTCGGAAAATCAATATTATAATTTACTTCTTTATATCTTAACAATAAGGGTAAAGATGTGCATTACAAACTAAAGATTAAGCAAAAAGTGTTAACCTGTTCTAGGCCCTTCAATTAGAGATAAGAAAATATCTTTTTACTGACTAGTTAAAGACTCATTTATTTTAAAGCTATGATTACTTATGAAGGATGCGAAGTATATTACAAAAGAAAGAAATTATCATGAAGTCCAAAATCTAAAATAATTTCAATATAGAGTCTCAGTTAACTAAATTCCCTTATTTAATCAACAGAAGTTTTTGACATTGTAGTGTTTAATGCCAAACTGAATTCGGTTTGATAATTTATCTGACAATCAATATTGATGAGTTTCAACTTATATATTCATATTTTTATGACATATAGATCAGTTCTGTACAAAAAAAACAGGTAATAATGATTTAAATTCACAGTAACTTCGGTATTTAGTTATTTATTGATAGTCTTTGCTTTCCGTTTATAATTTTATAAGTTTATAAGATTGATGATTATAATGCTCACTGCTAATTAAGAAAATTGCTCGATTTTTCAATGTTGTGTAGTATAAAATTCTGTTTATATATGCTTTCCTAACGAAGCATTTTTGTTTGCTTGTTTGTTTTCAATAAATCTCAATAGTTTATATCTCTAGACTTGTCTTCAGCAGCCATTTCACAGTGATAGGGGTTTGCAAAAACATTCAGTCTGATGATACTTTGTAGATACTTTTTGCTAAAAGATATGATGCACATGTCATGTGTCCAAATGCGTGTGATATCAATGTCTGGAAGTCTCTGTTAGCTCGGCTAAAATATCTAAACTATGAAATTGTACAAGACAAAAATAGTAAGCGTGAAGAATACTTAAATTACCGTAAAATGATGTACATTTAAGCAGATGAAAAGGTTTTCAAAAATCAGTTAATATGCGTGAATGTCAGAACATAATAAGATCACGATTATCTGCTCAATTGTGCATGCTAAAAAGTTATGTTTATCGGGTAAATGACAACTTTTTTTGCAAACTAGTAATTTAAATCACACGTAGTATTTGAAGGTTTATTAAAAGTCCATTTCCCAGCGGTCGTAAACATCCTGGATTATAAAATCACAATTTAATTCATAGTCATCACAAAGGCATATCACGACACAGGTTCTCATTTACATGATTTTATTAATCTCCACTGACTGTATTATGAATCCCTCCCCATCACATATTTTTTTACTAAAAATATTATTTTTTCCCATATACACTATGCTAGGAAATTTTGTTGAGCCAGGCTTTTTTTTCTAATGGACAGGATCCGGGCCAGATTATTTTTTTCAACCAAGATGCTGGTCAGAGAATTTTTTTTGACAAAAATGGGGGCCAGAAAATTTTTTTCTAAAAAATACCAGCCCCCCCCCCTGAAAATCAAATGGTCCGTGCCTAAGAAAATCTAAATATCTACTACTGTTTATGACTTTTTAATCTTGCCGTCTGTCCTAGATAGGCCTACCGAAGCATTTCTCAATGTAAGAGAACCAACGTGTAGGTACTCATTTCACTCATCTGAAAATACTGGATCAGAAAATATACTTCAGAGAGAATTGTGTTTTCAATAATTCCATGCCAGGTGTTGAGGTACACAATTTAAATGTTGCAAATAAGGAAAGTAATAAGGGACCTACCATTTAACTTGAAAAAGAGGGGGGGGTATGGTTTTTCTAAAAATATATTTTGGAGCTGATTTTATGTGAATAAATATTTTGGCTGCCAAATTGATGAAAAAAAATTTTCTGAAGGAGGCTTTTTGCCCCAAAAAATATGTTGATTTTGAAAAAAAATATTTTGTTGAAACACGTGGTATAAATAAATAAATTTTTCTGTCCAGAAAAAAAATATACCCCCCTTCAGGTTAAATGGTTATTCTTTAAATTGAGGGTATGCGAAAAAGGATAAAGATATAAGTGATTGAATTGAATATATTCCGTACAGTAGGGTGCAGACATAACCTCTGGCCAAGTTAACTTGAACCAGTCATAAAAGCTGCTTTAAGGGGGTTCCCTACTCTATATGAAAATACATAAGATTTCAAATAAATGTGACTTTTTGTTAGAAAATTAAAAAGAAGTAATTTAGTGAACAAAATTGATAGGTTGGTGATTTAGTTTTTGAGATTTAAGTGATTAAAAATTTGGTGGGAAACTGAACTCTTCTGATTTTTCATAGGATTAACATTAACAAAGTTTGACCGCAAATGAATGTGAGAGAATAAATAGAATTTAATGAAATGTTTACAAAATGCTTATAAAGATGTATAAAATGAAATTATGGGAAAAAAAGGAGGTCCAAGAGCAAAAAATATAATGTTTTTAAATGGATAAAACCAGATAATTCCGAAAATCTGACAGAAATCCCAAAACATGAAGAGGGAGCCTCCTTAACTTAACTTAGGATTTAACATGTTGACCAATCATAGAGCAGTCATAAAATTACTCTAGGCCAACCTACGAACTGTTCTAGAACCCTGACTGAGCTGACCTGTCCTAGTCGTAGAACCCTGACTGTTCTGACTTGTTCTTGCCGCTCTAAACTGCCATAGAATCCTGACTACTCTGAATTGCCATAGAGCCCTGACTGCTTCTATGTTATTAAATTTAGAGTATTTGGAGTTATTGTATTGTTTAATTTTACCGACTTTGAATTAACTCTTCTTGACTTTCTTATTGATCAAATAATTTTATGATCTCGGACAGAGCAGTCAGGATTCTGACAGGTTATCTCGAACTGGTCATAGTTGTCAAGATTCTATAACTGGTCACAGCAGTCAGGATTCTATAACTGCTCCCAAGTTAACTTGGGCGCGAAGTTATATCTTCACCGTACCTTATATTAAAACAACTGCATTTTTCCAAAACATAAGATAATACATCTTGAAAACTTCACAATGCTGATGATAAAGTGCTTCTTTATGACAGAAAGCTGACACGGGATACCTATTGATACATTCTAGCGTGCCTTTTCGATCAAGGACAGGAAATATTAATTGCTTGGCTTTTACATTCTGACGTGGGCTAAAAAGATGAAAACAACGACACAAAATGCTATTTTACTTAACACAGAAACAAATCTGAATTATCAATGATTTTATTTTGATGTATTCTCAATTTCTAAATTTGAAAAAAAGGAATAAAATGTAAAATAACTTCAGTGAAGCCGAATCAGCTCCTTCAAATTTTTTGAGGTATTGTCTTTTTCAATGTTTGATTTCAACATAAGTTTATACTGTTTTATTACCATCGATTTTAGTGCATATTAGAGCCCGGAGTACAAATAACACAGTATGACAGTAAATTTGTGCTGACACAAAAGCTTCCTTTTGAACATCTAAGGTCCTTTCACTTATGTGAAACATAAACAGCTCTTCAATATGCTGTGAAAATTATTCTACACAAATGATTTTAATGTGCACTGACCTGACATTATTTGTCTAAATTGCAATTTTCAAAAGTCAAATAGCCCGCAAATTTAGTATTGGTTTGAAAGACATATCAGATAAACCATATATCCTTCCTGTCGGAAAAGTTCAGAATGTCACCATAGGGCTCTTCTGAAAATTGTTCATAAATTGCAACTTCGTTAATTTTTTTCATTTGAGTACGTTTTTCCATGACACGCATTTTCCAGTGTATAGTTTTGAAATTTAAAAAGAAAATAATACTATTTATCTAAGTTGAAACATAAGGTTTATTATAAAATTATGAAAATTCAACCAATATTCCAGTATAACCATGAGCTCACAAAATGTTGATTTGTATCTTAATGTGTCAAAATGTTTGGAAAAAATTACAACCCTATTTATGAAAAAAAAACTTTTGTTATCCAGAAAACAACTCATTTATATTCATGATAATTACCTTTCTCATTTCTGAATGAGAACTTATTTTGTAAAATATTCTACACAAATCTGAGAAGGATCCCTCAAATTAAATGGTTATGTCTAAAACATTATATTAGTATAGCGAAGAGAATGCAAGTAAACATTGAAATGTTATAAAGTTGGCACATATAAAGAAAATCATATTTGACTAGTGGTATAAAATGACTAAAGAACAACGCATTAAAGTACAAATTATGACGAAATAAAGATTGCTGATGACTTGAGGGCTATAGATACCCGTTGAAATGGATGTTAGGTCATCGCAGAAAAGAATTTTTATTTGTGAAAGTAGATGTGGTAGATTATTACTGTATTGTATTACTGTATTGTGCCATCAGATATGTTAAAAATTTTAAAAGATCTACTGGTTTCAGGTACTTACTCTTATTCATAGCTTTGTCACTCTCAGTCGATGTTTTGTGTCTGGCGTCATTGTTTTCTGTGTTCTCGTTTTGGCCATGCCTTTGGACTTCGATTTTTTGCAAATTTCACTCCTTTGTTCCTTCGGTATTCTTTGAAAGCGGTAACTCTTAAGAATAAACAAAGATTTCAAAGGATCAATTAGTTTTAAGGAAAACTGATAATTAAGTTACATGTATGTGAAATTTAAAAGATGTGGACATCAAGATATAAACCGCTTTTTATTTGGCAGTTTTAAAACAGTTTCAAAAATACAAAAAATACAAAAGTTGCACGATAAACATGAAATTTCTTTATGCTGTACATGTTTTTCAAGGAGTTACCTATCATCGGCAGCATTATAATCTAATAATATGGAAATCCACAAAGTAGTCAGAAAAAAAATACCCAAGTGGGAATTCAAATCCTGTTTAAAGGACATCTTAAAAGAACAAATAAAGGGATATAGAGTAGATGTACATGGGACATAATTCCTATAAATACATGGAAAAAATACAAGATAACTATAACTTGAAAAAAAAATAACATGGCATATTGTGACATGTGACTGTAATCTTCAGCCATTGTACCAGGAACTACAATCACATGCCACAATTTACAAGCAAACTGCACCAGAAAAACAATACAATGAAAACAAGCATACATCCATAATCTTTCATAGTAAAAAAATGAACAACCCATTCTTATATACATGTAATAACTTATATAACATATTCTTCTGTAACATTACAAAAACAAATCTTCATAATAAAAGGAATACTGTTTGTCTGCTTCTAAAATGATGAAAAACACATCTGGAATTTCACTTAAAACTTTTTGTGATATTTATTTATTTCCGTATTTATTTATTCTATTTTTTTTATAATTAATGTTATTACTTTTATTTTTAATGTTTCCGATTTTACAATTTGAATCGATGTAAGATTTTTTTGAATTATATTCAACAACGTGAACTAGTCATGTTATTTATGAAAATAAACAATATCATCCTCAAGAAACTGGCTGATTGAGTGGTTTTTGTGTAATATAATATAAGTTGTGAAAATGACCATCTTTACAAGCTAGATTACAGAAATTCTTTATTTAGTTATTAATTGAAAAAAGAATTGTAAAAACATATAACATTATTCTGGCAATTAAGGTTCCAGGTAATTATGACAGTAAAATCCCTAAATGGAGGTCTTTTAGCTCAGCTGGCTATGCAAGGTTGAGCTTTTGTCATCACTTGGCGTCCGTCGTCCGTCCGTCGTAACTTTTCTTTAAAAATCTTCTCCTCTGAAACCACTGGGCCAAATTTATCCAAACTTGGCCTGGGTCATCACCAGGGTATGTAATTTCAAAATGAGATCGGTTAGTCCGAAGACCAAACAACGTGGCGGCTGTTACTAAAAATAGAACATAGGGGTAAATTGCTGTTTTTTTGGCAAATAACTCCAAAACCGTTGCAGATATCAAAAATCTGACGAATAAAATTGTTTAGAATGCCGAGATCTATCGGCTCTGCGTTTTTGAAGAAAATCGGAAAACCCGTCTGAGAGTTATAGCCCCTTTTCCGTAATTTTTTTATTATTATTATTATTTATTTATTTATTTTTTTTTTTTGAAGTGTAAATTGGATTCATGTTCAGCATATCAAGATCTGCATACCCTGAAGAAAATCCAAAGGCCTGTGTATGATGCATTGACCGTTTTTCATCATTTTCCAATGCCATATCTTTTATTGGTTATTTTCCTTTAAATTATGTGTTCAAATCTTCTTTATTTAACTTTCTCTTTTAAGCTTTAGAGAAATTCCCTTCTATCACTTTATTCAAAAAATTATTTCTTCCATAATTAAGAGCAAAACATACCTTATTTCATGTCAATGATTTTTCTATATAAATGTATTAGAGAAAGGGGATGTTTGGGTACCCATAAACCGGTTTAACACTACCGCTGGCTTTTGCTAGTGCCGGTACCAAGTCCGGCTGTCCCGAGTTCCTATCGTTGTTTATGTTTTTCTTTTGTAATTTTATTGTGGGTTTTTTCTTGTGCAGTTCCCATTTACTTTCTGGCATGTGGCTATATGTTTTTCGGCCATTGTAGGTGTTTCCTGTTATCTTACTATTCCATTGTATATTTTATGAAAGGATATGTGTCTTATAGGAATGTTTACGTTTAATCACTGTAAACTTTGCTGTCTTAAATGTTGAAGTAATTGATCAGTTTCATAGTCTGCATAATGATTGTATTAAATAAAGCTATTAGTGAGTAGTTGACGAAATTAACCTTGAGAACCACTGAATGGATTTGAACATAACTTGGCATGAATGGTGTTAATGAGTTGCTGACTAAGTAATGTGACTTTGGTACCTAAAGGTCATCCAACATGGCCATCTGCGGGGAACTTATTTATTACTCGACTGAATGGAAACAGCGTACAAAGAATTTTTTATCTGAAACAACTTGACTGTTAGAATAAAACTTAATCGCAATGTATCTTAGACGGCCCCCTTCAAAACAGATGTCCTTCGAGTCTGCACCTTATGCAAATTGGCTTCCAAGGGGAAACATAGTTTAATATAGGAATATATTCAAAGATCTTTTTCAAAACCAATTAGCAAGTTGGAAATAAACTTTGGCACAACACTAATTTTCTTTAAAATTGTGTCCTGCAGATCCATCCCTTATCCAAGATAACATGCAATAGGGAAAATACTTAATTAAAGTTGGATCATATAAATGTTTGTTTGAAAATGAGACCCTTTAACATATAAGTTTAAGTTATGACCATTGGTCCAGGTGAGCGATACAGACTCTTGAGAGCCTCTTGTTTTCAAATAAAATAACTTTAGAATAAAAATTATATTCCTTGAACTTAAAGTAAGCAATTGTGAAATGCTATTTGATTTTATCTTAAATTTAGAATAAAATAAATGAGAAAAGGGTTAAAAAGTAAGGTTGTTTACTCCAAGCAAAGCTTGGCATGCCTGATAATGGCTCAATCACGGAATGTTAGTATATATTTGAGACAACACGTAGGATTTTTTTTTTTTTTTTTTTTGACATCACGTAGTTTTTTTTTATTTATTTGCTTTTAATCTAGAGATTAGTTTTACAAAAGAAATAACTGGTAATCAATTACTTTCATCCGACATAAGTATGTTAGACAAATATTCAAGATAGAAAAGAGAATGGCAGTAACATAGGTTATTGCTAACTATGTGAGATGAAAAGGTAGAACATCAAAATAGAATCATGACAAAATACCCATTTTACCCTTCATTTAGATCAATAGGTAAAGTATTGGAAACACTGTCAATGCTAAAATGTTTACAAAGCCACTATACATAATCTTAATTCCAACTTGATCTGCATCTGAAATAAGAAACTGACTGTATTAAAATTATCAGGTATCATATATTCTATTATTATTTTTCATTTACCTGCTTATTGTCTCATCAATTCACATGTAAAAGCAGATAATGCCTACCCTTTCGGAACACCTGATGAAACATCCAGTTTCCTTAGGGTTTATACTGCTAGTTTTTTTTTTTTTTTTTTTTTTTTTTTTTTTTTTTTTTTTTTTTTTTTTTTTTTTTTTGGCGCTCATGTTCATCTAGCAATTCTGTCTCAATTTGTGTTAAATATGAATCGGAGTCAAATTGGTTTCTTGTTCAACATACAACTAAATATGAATTAAATGAAAATGACAACAAAGGGCCAAAGCAATGAGAGGGAGAGGCCAGTGAGGAAATTTCGTAAGCCGTACAACAGTATCGAGAACATTTTGATTTTAGAATTAACTCTCTCCTTCATCTTGCTTCGATGTCCCTTGCCGATATTTTACTGTAATTTTTTGTGGTTATCAAGTTTACCATATCTTCTTTAGTAAATTGTTAAGAAAAATAGATGCAAGAATAAAGATAATACATGAATTCAATTCCAGTTGTTAAGTTTTCGCTTCTTGCCTGTGAAAATTTGAAAAGATGTTATACCATAGGATCCAACAAATTAATGCGGATTTTAATGTTATCAACTTTGAAATTGTTCAACGCGACTTCAATATTGGCTAATCCAAGGGGGTTCGGGGGGGGGGGGGTGGGAACGACCCCTTTTCACGTATTTTTTTAATGAATATCATGATGTTTTACTGAGAAAAAACAAAACTTTTCGCGCCTCTCTCCGCTCGGGGAAATTTTATTTCTTTTTCTAATTGAACCCCCCCCCTTTTCAAATTGTCTGGATCCACACCTGCTTCAAGATTAATTTTTAAGAGTATCGAGGTTATTTACTGCGTTCATACGATTGTTTTGCATTAGAAGGCTTCCTAGGAAAAATGTTCATTATCAGAAAAAAGGTAAGATTGATAGGCTTTATGTTAACTATGGAATTGCCCAATGGATGCTCTCGTGACACGATTTGACAGATAATGTTTCATCAAATTTAGACCCTTATTAACATTTTATCCTTGGATCTATTTGCAAATTTGCATTAATTTGTAAAGAAATTAACGTATAATAAGTCTTGTCCTGTGCACAATTTTACATTTACGGTTCTAGCTGAAGTACCCAGTGAACCATGGCGGTGTTCCGGCTAAGGAGAATCTTACCAGACCACACAGCAGCATCACGTGTCTCTGAAACCACGTTGCCCCAGCCTCTTTCTGGTGTATTATTCAAAAGCAATAGACGTGTTTTACAACAGTTCTTAGAGATAAATACCAGCGGGACATTTAAATAAGGATTTGGTAAGCGTCAATTATAACATTGGCGCTTGCGTGCAGTTGAAAGGTACGAACTGCACGGATTTTTCGTATTTAGCGACTGCTCGCTAAATAATTGTCAGCAATCCAGCTGGGAGCTGGATTTCCGATCGGCCATTTTGGATTAAAGGATTTCGGTTGGGAACCGAGGGAGTCATTTAGTTGTCACTTGGTGGGACCAGTGGCAACTAAATAAACAAGGAAAGGAGTAATCTGGGGCAAAAGCTGGGAGCTATGCCTCAGATTTAGGAGTTTGATCGGTGTTTCTGACTTGAGTAAGGGCGAGACCCGTTGTGGGACAAAGGGTTGACCCCTAATTTCAAGGACCACGTGGTGGCCATCGGAGGGTCTGGTGGCTATTACCAGGTCATAGGAACACCCACCCCATACATTTATTAATTCATTTACCTTATAATTTCCCAATCAAGTGCCCAATTCCTGTATAGCCCGCCCCTTATACTGAGAACACCTGCTTGCTGACTGCCCCTCCCGTGGCGGTGCGGCAAGCTAGTGCCACTTTGTACTCTGTATTTATTTATCCCTTGTGTATGTTTTGATTAAATAAAATTATATTCCCCTTGTAGTTTTATTAGTGTGTTGTTATTTTTTCCATTTGACTTGTACAGATTTGAGGTAAGATTTTTTATTGCTATATTATTGTGTATTTATCCTGTTTATATTGCCAATATGACCAAAATCCAAATAAACAATTGTCCATTTGCCAGGAGTAGGGCAGAAAATTGCATGTCAGATATGGGACATGAGGAAGGAGAGAGAGGGGATTCTCCTTGAAGATTTGGTTGAAATCCCCACCTCCGCCTCTCCCCAGCATTATTTGACGCCATTGACTTTGGGCCAGCTCGTGAAATTGATTAAAAGCTGGCCGGAGAAAGTGAAATTGGCGAGGATCAATTAAGACACAGAGATAGGTTGGCTAAGGTTGATGAATTGATTAATGGGAGTAGAGCCGGCCGCTCCAAAGGGCGTGCTGAAGGGGTCGCCGGTGGACCAAGTGGTCCTTCCGGAGATAGACCCCCGAAGACCCCATCCATAAGGGGCTCTACCAAATTTTTAAATCTGAGAGATTTTCGAGGTCCCCCTCCCCAACTTATACAGATGAATACAGTGAGGAAGTAGGAAGTGGGGAATTAGATTCAGGCTTTAGGGAAAATCCGTCTCCATCCCACAGGCGAGACTGGACACCTAGGTACAGGGATACAGGGGCACGTGATGTGAGGGCCCGCCATAACCTGTATGAGGCCCGGTCTGATAGGGGCCCCAGTTGTAGACATGAGTATATGAGTGACGGGGGTGCCCGGGCAAAGGGAGATGGCAGGATGGGGGCTTAAGAACTTGACACACCCAGATATTACAGGGATCCCCAGCATACTAGGACTACCAACTATGGCCGATATGGTGGGTGGAGATATAGGACCCTAGAGGAGAGGCCGAGAGCTGAGGCACGACGCCCTCCCAGGGGACCTGCCAGGGAATATAGCCCTGATTATGACTTTCTGGAGAGGACACCATATCGGGGCTGCAGCCCACCGAACAGGGAGAGAGGGGACAAGAGTGGGAAGAATTATGCTCTGCCCAAAACACTCAAGTACGATGGAAAGAGCAATTGGCAGGCCTTTTACGCCAAGTTTTCCCGCTATGCCGAAGTTAGTGAATGGACCCCTAGGGAGTGCAAGGATCAGCTGTGCTGGTGCCTCGATGACAAGGCAAGCGAATTCTACGCACTCCTTGTGGAGAGAAACCAACACATGGCATATGAGGACCTCGTGCGCAAGCTCGAGAAGAGGTTCAGTTTTAAAGAACTTCCCGAGACCGCACAGGTCCAATTCCAGAATGCCAAACAAACATCCGAGGAATCCTTTGAAGACTTGGCTGACTGGGTGTTGTCCCTGGCCACCAAAGCCTTCCAAAATCTTCCGGAAGATCATATGTATCAGCAGGCAGCCTTGAGACTGTGCCAAGGTGCTGCTGATAAAGAGGCGGACAGCTACGCGTCCAATATAAGGCCTGCCAATATTGAAGAAGCGGTGGACAAGATAAGGTGGCACCAGCATACCCACCAAGCTATATACGGCCGGGTAAGTAGACGGGAAGTGAAGTGCGTCGGCATAGACACAAGACATTCCCATGAGGAATCCTATGCCGTCTGTTCTGCTTCCAAGTCATTCCCCAAAAAGGGTGGGATGGACGAAGGGTACCGGGGAAGGATAGAGAAGTTGGAGAGTAAGAAGGAAACATGGCAGGACAAAATGGAGAGACTTACTCGCATGGTAGAAAACCTCCATAGCCAAATCCCAAAGCTAGAGGGGCATCTCATAGCAGAAATGCGCAAATTAATGGGAACCCCAAACATGAATCGTCACCAGTCCCGAAGCCCCTCACCCGCAAGTACGGGATGTTTCTTCTGTGGGGACATGAGAAATTTCAAAAGGGAATGCCCAAAGTTGGAAAGATCCGGGTCCCCCAAGCGTAGAGTGACCTTTGAAGAGCATAGGAGTTCTTTAAACTCCAAGGGGTCAGCTCAAGAGGCCTGAACCCGACCCTATGTAAGGAGAAAGGTCTCAGTCAGGAAAAACCTAGTAGAGGGGAACTGGGGAAGACCTATGGGGACCAGGCTGTCACCAAGTCATTTAGCCCAACCTGGGTAAGGCAGGGACCATTTGATAAGGTGAAAAGGCCAAGTTCCCCAGTATGGGCCCAAAGTACAGATGTTGAGGAACAAGAACCCCAGGATTTACTCGATGACCCCCCCCAACCCATTGAGCAAATTGAAAATCCTGGGGAGAGGGAAGAAGACCCCCTTTTAGGATTGGAGTTAGGTTTTTCAGACGAAGAGGGGGAGACAACCTTAGTGGAGGATCAATTAGACAACCCAATTGAGGGTGGGGATAGCCAAGAGGAGGGTTTAGAGACTATAACTATTAGTCGGTTGTCAGGGGGTACCATGTACAGAGTGCCAGTGAGGGTACAAGGAGAGATCGTTCATGCCTTGTAGATACAGCAGCACAGGTGACCCTTATATCCGAGGAGGTGTACAAGGCTTTGGAGTATTCCCCAACCATTATAAAGGAAGTCATCATGAACACGGCAGGGAATGGGCTCAGGATGAATGGATATGTGGCCGGGCCCTTTGAACTGGGCTTGGCCAACAGTCCTTCACCATGAACATCTCTATGTAGCTCCAAAAAAAAGTGTCAGGGAAGCTGGAAGGTGTACTGACTGGGGATTACATGGTTGATGCAGCCACAAGGGGGAATTATTAATTCCCCGAACTGCACATACTGCCACTAGAGAGCCAGTACTCTGTGTGATCAACCTGTCAGACCACTCGGTAAAAGTGAAGGCAGGAAGTCAGCTGTCTCAGGCCCAAGAAGTACAATGCCATGGGGAAGAACCAGGAGTGAACAAGGTGGGAGTGTGGGACACAGGGGAAATAGATAAAGGGGGACAGCCAATGATGTAGAAGTCCCAGCCCATGTCCACAATCTGTGGGAGCATTCAGTAAAGGAACGGACCCCTGAAGAAGGTCAGTTTTTACTTGAGTGAGGGGATGTATTTGCAAAAGATGAATTTGAACTCGGCAATTTAACTGCCATTGAACACACCATTGACACTGGCAGTTACCCCCCAATTAAGCAAAGAATGAGGCGGACACCCCTGGGTTTTGCTGAGGAGGAGGAGGAAGCCACACTTAGAAAAATGTTGAAGGCCGGAGTCATTGCGCCTTCCGTTTCAGAGTGGGCCTCTCCTCCTGTTCTTATACGTAAGAGAGATGGGAGTGTCCGCTGGTGTGTGGATAAAGGAAAGGTAAATAGTGCATAGGTTAAAGATGTTTTCCCACTCCCATTAGTAGAAGAGTGCTTAGATACACTGGCTGGTAACAGTTGGTACTCAAAACATGATGCAAATTCGGCCTACTGGCAGGTGAAAATTTGGGAGTCTGATAGGCCCAAGACAGCCTTCATCACAAAGTATGGGCTGTTTGAATTCGCCCGGATGGCCTTCGGACTCTGTAATTTACCTGCTACATATGCTAGAGTTATCAATCTGGTCTTGCGGGGATTGACCTGGACAGTGGTCCTGGCTTTCCTGAATGACACCGACGCTTCCGATCAGACAATTGGGGCGGAGCTGATACAAGTGCAGAATGGCCTAGAAAAGGCCATCGCATATGCCAGCTTCGTCCTAACCCCTGAGCAACAAAAGTATTGTACGACCCGCAAGGAATTGTTGGCTATGATCCGTTTCACCCGTTTATTTAGACATTACCTGTTGGGACGCAGATTTACAGTCAGGACAGACCACAGCAGTCTGACCTGGTTCACGCAGTTTAAAGAACTCCAGGGGCAGTTTGCCAGGTGGCTCGAGGAGCTGAGTCAATATCATATGGAAATTAAGCACCGACCCGGGGCTAAGCATATTAACGCCGATGCTCTCTCAAGAATGCCCCAGGAAGGTTCATGCCCAGAATTTCAACCCGAGGCCTCCCTGACTAATTTACCTTGTGGGGGTGTACATATTGTGCCAAGGCCCATACCAACTGGGCCGGGTTTTCTCGAGATGTAGATGATATGGTACCGCTGGCCCAAAGACGGCCAGTGGCCCAGGAAGTGTGTGGGGTACAGCAAGAGGAACCCATGGTGCTTTCAGAGATGTCTATAGATCAGAGCGGGGTTGAACTATTGATCGAATTCAGCCACCCAGAGAAGGTACAGGTCAAGGTGGTAGGGGCCGATGAGGGCATTTATTTGGGGGTAGGGGATTTGACAGAGCTAATTGAATTGCAGAAAACAGACCCTAATTTTGATGGGTGGTAAAGTGGAGGATGGATGGTGAGGAACCCTCAGAAGGGGAGCTGTTCGCCAGTAGCCCAATTGCCAAATTTTACTGGGTGAACAGGGAAACATTCGTGATAGGCACGGATGGAGTGTTGTACCTCGACCGAGGGGGGATCAAAGGAGGGTTGCCGTGCCAGGAGGACAACGTGCAAAGTTGATACACTTGGCTTATGATTTACCCTCTGGGGGACACCAAGGAATAGAAAGGACCCTGTCAAGGCTAAAGGGTGGGTTCTTTTGGAAGGGTATGAAAGCAGAGGTTGAGGGGTATATAACAGGGTGCTCACAGTGCAACCAAAGTAAGAAGGCCACCAGGAAAGCTAGGTACCCCTTGATATCCTACCACTCAGGGACACCGATGGAGAGAGTGCATTTAGATTTTGTTGGCCCATTGCCCAAGTCAGGGAGAGGGAAAGAGCACATCCTGATGAAGATTGACCAATTTAGCAAATGGGTTGAGTGCATTCCTCTCCTTTCCCAAAATGCCGAGGATACTGCCAGGGCTGCAGTGAACGAGTTTTTTAGCAGTTTTGGGTACCCTTTTCAGGTATTTACAGACCAAGGGAGAAACTTCGAGTCCCAATTGTCCAGGGCGATGTGTGAATTATTACACATCCATAAGTCACGTACCACTCCTTATCGCCCCTCGGCCAACGGTCAGGTTGAGCGTTGTAAACGGACATTGTTGGCCGCCGTTAGATGTTTTGTAAGCAAGAACCACAAGGACTGGGATTTGTACTTGCCACATTTGGCGGGGGCTCTTCGGGCCTCCGTTAATAAAAGTACTGGAGACACCCCAAACAAACTGATGCTCGGTCGGGAAGTGAATCAACCTGTGGAGTTGATGTATAGGTGCCCAGAGCCCATGGAAAAAGGGGTGGATCAGTACGTGGCCGACCTTGAAGAGGCCATACTGACCGCCCATGAAGTGGCCCAGAGTAACCTCAAAGTTGCCCAGAATCGTATGAAAAGAGACTACGAAATTATTGCAGTTGGGGTTTACATATGTGTATGGTCTCATGTTCATTTACCCCATATCCTTTCGTAAAATAGATAATACAGGAGTTTGTCTTTCATTGCAGTGTGGAGTTGGTAAAACAATATCCCGTGGTAGAGATGTATGCTCTTTACTTTTCTTAGATATGGTGTACTTGTACATGAGATAATATTTCAAGTGTACACTTTGTTCAATTACTTTTATCTTAATTTAAGTAAATTCTAAAACCTAAGGATTAACCCCCTCCATCGTAGTTTTATCCTTAGCTGTATTTGATATTACTGATTATTAGGGCCCCGCCACATAGTGGCGGACGCCCTATAGTAATCACTCTGTCCGTCCGTCCGTCCGTCCGTCCGTCTGTCCGTCCGTCCGTGCGTCCGTCCGTCCGTCCGTAACAAAGTCGTGTCCGGGCTATAACTTTTTTGTCTTTTGAGATAGGCTCTTGATATTTTGCACGTAGATAGATCACGTCAATATGATGTGTCATGAACAATTATTGGTGACCTTTGACCTTGACCTTTGTCGTCAAGGTCAGATTTTTGCCTTTATAATGACAAGTCCTGTCCGGGCTATAACTTTAATGTCTTTTGAGGTAGGCTTTTGATATTTCGCATGTAGATAAATCACGTCAATATGATGTGTCATGAACAATGATTGGTGACCTTTGACCTTGACCTTTGTCGTCAAGGTCAGATTTGTGCTTATTCAGTGACAAGTCGTGTCTGGGCTATAACTGTTATGTCTTTTGAGGTAGGTTTTTGATATTTTGCATGTAGATAGATCACTTCAGGACGACGGTCATGAACCATGATTGGTGACCTTTGACCTTGACCTTTGTTTTCTAGGTCGGATTATTGCTAACATTCTGTTGATATCTTGATGATGTGATGGTGTCCTTACTTGTGTAGTGTCCACACTTATACTGTGTCCACACTTCTATTGTGTCCACACACACTTAAATGTGCACTTATATTACAGCGGGCCCATAGAGATGGCTGCCATCTCTTCTATGTCTAGTTCGGATTTCGTTTGGTTTTATGCATTTTAAACATTTTTTGAAATTATGGATTTCCTTTGTTTGGGTTCTAGTGCTGCTGATGAGGGATTAATTTCCGAAATGGCCATACAGCTCATTAAAATTATTGCAGTTGGGGTTTACATATGTGTATGGTCTCATGTTCATTTACCCCATATCCTTTCGTAAAATACGACTTAAAGGTAAAAAAAGTTGTATAAAGTGGGGGATATGGTGTATATCTTGGATTCAGCGGTTGTCAAATTCAAATGTAGGAAAATGACCCCACCCTGGAAGGGCCCCGGTGTCGTAGTGAAGAAGCTGTCCCCTTCCTATACAAATCAAATGTAAACAATCCCTCTTTACCGCTAATCACGACCGGCTCAAGCTGTGTACAGGCACAGATGTTCCAACCTGGGTTAGAAAGGTTAGGGAACACCTGCAATCTGGGGGAGGCTGGGCCGAAAAAGGGAAGATAGCCCATGAAGCCCAGTTAGGGAAGCAGTATTGCACCTGTGGGGGCCAAGGTGATGGGGGATTCATGATTATGTGCGACGGGTGCAAGGAGTGGTTCCATGGACGATGTGTCAATGTTACCCCCCAAGAGACAGAGCAGCTAATCACCTACAAGTGTTCGGGATGCTCTGCCTTGTCTCTGACACAAGTGGCGTACCTCTCCTTGCACCCCGCATATCTATTTTTCAGATCATGGAGAAAAAAGATCTGACCAAAGAGGAAGAGGAGGCCCTCCTTCGCCCAGACGAGGGAGAAGGAGCGGTGGGGGAGAGGGAGAGTATGTGTTGAAACTGACTCCTGGGGTATGAAGTGATTGAACCAATGGAGAGTGAGCCCAATGAGTCAGGGTCCGAGGCGGAGGAAGAGGTTGCATGCAGGAAGGAGGAAAGGGCGGAGCCGAAGGAGCAGGATAGCCGGGAGAGAAGGCGGGGCAGGACGGCGGAGGAGGATGAGTACGAGAGGAGAAGAAGGAGGCAGAAGGAAAAGAAGAGGAAGGCAAGAAAGAGGCTGGAGAAGCGGGAGAGGGCCCAAGCGGAGGTGGAGAGGGGGCCAGCTCTCGCTCCCAGGAGACCCACACTTGGGAGCCGTCAGTGATGGGGAAGCCGGTGGGGCCTAGTTGGTCAGCAATGGCCCGCAGCCCTGCTGGTCGACCCGGAGACAAAGGGGAAGGGGTCGATAAAGGAGAGGAAGGTTGGGTCTAGTGGGCCAGCAATGGCCCGCGGCCTGCCTGGCCGCTCTGGGGACCAGGGGTCGAGGGATGAGAGGAAGCTGTGGTCTTGTGGGCCAGCAATGGCCCGCGGCCCCCACCCCCTGGCCGCTCTGGAAACCAAGGGTCCAGGTCCATGAAGGAGAGACCGGTGGGGACTAGAGGGCCAGAAATGACCTGCGGCCCTGCTGGCCCCTCTGGAGATCGCCCACCTGGGGAGGGGAGTTGCGTGTGGGGTCGCCTTGCAGCTCACACCACCCAGTGCCTAGTATCAGAGGAAGGGAGGCTCCTATGCCACTGATGCGCAGCAGGATTGAGCCTGTGAGGATGAGTTGCCCCATGCCAGTGTGTGGAGAGCGGGTCATCGGGGTTCGTCAGCTTGCCGAAGAGGCCCACCTCCCCCAGTCATGCGGGACTTGGAGAATGGGCTCCAGAGGGCCAGGGCGGTCAGGTCCACCCTGGAACTGCAAATTCGGTTGGTTGGGGGTTGGGTCCCGATGCTCCCCAACTGGTGATGGACTTGGTGGCAGTCCGGGTCTACTGCTCGAAGACATCCTCCGGTTTGATGAGTTGATGAGGGAGGTTAGCCGCCTGGCAGGTTGGGATGTTCCTCAGGGCAACAATCCGCCACACTGTTGCATTGGAGGTACCAGGTGGCCCTAATGTCCCTCATGGACCCAGCACAGCGGGGAGATTCCTTCAGGTGGGTCGGCCTGCGGGTGACCCAGACAGTCCATCTAGCGGTGGGGAGAGCCCTCCCATGAAGAGGTTCGGGTGTGACCTTGCCAGAACCTCGAAGGAGGGACAGACCGAGGGAGGGGCAGGATGGGAGGAGGTAGTGGTAAGGTGGCAGCGGAAAGCACTTGGGTGGTAAAGAAGGTGGAGGAAAGCACTGGCGTCCCCCAGCGCAGCTTTCCATGTTGGTACCATCGGGCGTGGGAAGAAAGATGGCGAGGGAAAGCACTGGGGCAACCCAGTGTAGCTTTTCATCCTCCCCACTTGCCCTGGAGAGGTCCCTAGCCCTTATTCCCCCTCCTGGGTTCACCTCGGGTGTAAAGACCACCAAGCCCCGAGGCCCAGGTGTAGGCCGAGATGTTCCCCTCCCCAAAGAGCCCCTACCTGGTGCAGGAGCCATAGAAGGAGAAGAGGGCCCGCCAGAGTCATTTGACTCACATTTTCATTTTGACAGGAGTAGGCGGGCCCGCAACACTTCTCTGAGTTAGTTCCTGGCCAAAGAGGTGGTTCCTCAGCCTACTATCCAAGTGACGCCCGTGGGGGGGTAGCAATTTTTTGTGACCCCGACATGGCCGAGGGATCCCCTTGTCTGTCCGCCCGGATTCGGGATTGCTGTGGGCATAAACCCCAAACGTTGCAGAGACTTCCAGGATGCCCGGCAGGCGGAGATGGACCGCCTGGTCCGCTCCCCTCATGTTGTGGCCTTGGGTGAGGTAGGGCTGGACCTCTCCGAACCCCAACAAACCAATCAGTCCCAGATGGAGACCCTGAAGTGGGCCTTGACTTCGGTCCTCCCAGGGAAGCCCGTGGTACTCCACTTGGGGATGCCAAGGGCGATGTCCTGGCACTAGAGGCCAATGAAGGGGTAATGGGGCCTTAGAGGAGCGTCTCCTTGACAAGGCCAATCCCTTGTTCCTCCACTGCTTCACTGGTGACAGGGAGTTAGTGAAGGAATGGCTCGGGAAGTTTCCCGGAGCTTACTTCTCCTACGTGCGGGGAGTGGGGGCATTTGGCCGGGACCAAAGAGAAGGGGTCCGGGCAGTTCCTGGAGACCGCCTGCTTCTGGAAACAGACGCCCCCTACTTTGGACCTTTGAAGGGCCTCCCAAGTTACCTAAAGATGTAGGGTGACGTGGCCCTCGAGGTTGCAACAGTGAGGGGGGAGTCTGTGAGGCATGTCCTCCAGGCTACCACTGCTAATGGACTGAGGGTCTTTGGCCTGGCCTAAGCCCACTCTCCGACTGAAGCACAGAAAAAAAAACAGTGGGTGTATGTGGGAATCGGAATAGCTGGTCATTCCGGGGGGAGGTTAAATGGTTAAAATGAATAGAGGGGCAGGGGGTTTTATTGTAAAATCCTTATTGATTAAGGAGGAATGAAGGGAATAGGGGGTGAAGGATTGCTGGAAAGTGTACATAGAAGGTAGTGGAAATAGGGGACCCGTTGGTCAGTTGTTTCGGAGTTTTATTGACCCCTTGGTCATTGGTTTGGAAGTTGCAGTGACCCTTCGGTCATTTGTTTTAAAATTGGATTGACCCGTTGGTCATTTGTTTGAAAGTTGTATGGACCCTCTCGGTCATTTGTTGTAAAGTGGTGTTGACCAGTTGGTCCTTTGTTTTGAAGTTGCATAGCCTTTTATTATGTTAGGCCTGCTAGGTTGCATTAGCTACTTGTCCTCGCTGTCTGGCAAGTCGTGCAAGCCAAGAAGGCCCCCTACATTCTCGGTGTTGACGAGTAAAAGGGAAATCAGTTGGCCTTGACTGGTGCGAACCCTGCCCCCATGGACGAGACCGATCAAGGAGATAGCTGGGAGCCCCGGGATCAGAAGGTATCATGTGTAAGGGTATTCAAACATCTCAACAAGGCCCCCCCCCCCCACTTCTCTTTTTAAGAAAAGAGACCTGACCATGCCCGTAGGAAGGAGGTCCCCATCCCAAATGGACCTCCACCTGGCAGGGGTCTAAACAACAAAACAGGGGGAGTGTTGTACCCAGTGAACCATGGCGGTGTTCCGGCTAAGGAGAATCTTACCAGACCACACAGCAGCATCATGTGCCTCTGAAACCACGTTGGCCCAGCCTCTTTCTGGTGTATTATTCAAAAGCAATAGACGTGTTTTACCACATCTCTTACAGATAAATACCAGCGGGACATTTAAACAAGGATTTGGTATAAGTGTGAATTATGACATAACGTTCAACTCTAAATATAACACAACCTGTAATACATGTACTTATTATTTTATACAAGCACTATCAAAGTGAATCTATTTCTAATTTGCCTTTAACTTGATTTGTTTCATTATTGATATGATTTAACAAAGATAATTCTTCGACACAATGCTTACTATTGAATGTCACATCTTGACAAAGATTGCCAACAAAAGACCATTTATATGTTCCTATAAAACACTCCACTGACAGCTTTCCTTTTTCCGGACATAGGAATTCTTTTCCAACAATGACATCTAGAAAAATCTTGGTTACATAGAAAATTCCCTTTATTTTCTTTTGCATACCTAGTTGCCTTGTCCAGTTACGTTCCTGTTTGAAATGAATAGGCGTAGTATAAGCCGGACATATAAGAATGAAAACATTTGATAACATTTGAAATCTAATATTTTGTAAATTTTATCCCTCATGTAAAGCTCTGTCCTTAGCAGATTTTGGCTTTACATTTAGATCACTTTGGTTATTTGTTCTCTATCAGTTTTTAAACATTTTTGAGTTTATGGTCTTCCACGCGTTTAGATTTTATCTGCACTGATGAGAAATAATTTGTCGAAATGCGCATATGCAGAAAGTAAATTGACAGTAAATTCGGTATTTAGTTATTTGACAAAATATATTTATTCAAATTATATTGATATCGAATCAAAACACGTCACTTCTATTTTCTTACTTAATTTACAAATACAAAACATATAGCGATTTGTGGAATTAGCTGCAAATAATGGTGCATGTATTTTTTTTGTGCAAATTTATAATGATGTTTTAGCCAACGGCAGACATGTTTAAACAAATTTTTTGTCATTACCACAATTATTTCCTATATTTCTGAATGTGAGGCACGGTTCATGCTTAACTAACAGCAGCATATTTGCTCCTTCCTTTCTTAAATTTGGTTTAGTTCTAAATATGCATCAGTCAGTTCTGTGTTTATTCTTGCTGTGATTTCTTACATGTAATATCCATTCAACGTTAACAATATTTGTTTTCGGATTGGTATTAAACAATGTCTGCACAGATAGCATTTTATATTATTTGTTCATTTCATTTTCAAACGGTTCCTTGAATTAGTATCAATCTCTCGAATGTAATGTATTGTTCATGTCCGTTATTTGAGGTTTATGTTTGTTTTTTAGTACAGATAAAACTGACGTAGTATAATCAATAAATAATATTACAGTTAATTTGAATCATTTCGGTTTCAGATAACTCAAATATGAATCTTATAGTATTGATACATACATTTAAAGAACTAACGCATCGTGGCTGTGGAAATACTAGATCAAATTGTATAGCAAGATCCAATCTTGGCCTGTTGAAGTTTAATCGTGTTAATACTGTCTCATTTGAAGGATGCACTACATAATAAAGGAAAACAAATTGTCAATATGTGAGCAATATTGTCTGTTTCCTATACTTTGCACATATTTTCAAGTAAATATTGAAAATGTTTCATCAGAATAAAGCACAATAAAATGACAGAACATTTTTTTAATCAAACAACGACAGTAGAATACCGAAAGAACAAGGGAAGTGAGAATTACAATTATTATACTTTTATCATCCATTAATTTCATTGGACAAGTTGCAAATGTTAATTTTGACTAATCATTCGTTAGCCCTGCCCATCCATTGCAACGGGTATTAATGTCTAAAATTAACACCCGCTCAGCCCGAAGTTTGCCGATCTTGAAAATTAACACCCGTTCGGCCCGAAGTTTGCCGATCTTGAAAATTAACATCCGCTCCGACAGAAATTTACCGATTATTAGTCCCACTTGATAAAGAGTATAAAAACAAACCATGTGACATGTAATATATTTTTTCAATGTTCTTATTCTAGTTATTGTTTTTAACGCTTTTGCAACTCGGCATTCAGTATAAAAAAAAATCATATTGCCCTTGAATGAAGATGTTAGGGCGATTAACACACTCGGTGAAAAAATTATCACCCTCCACTTCGTGTCGGGTGATAATTTTTTACCTCGTGTGTTAATCTACCCTAACATCTTCATCCAAGGGCAATATGTTTATGATATCAATTAGTCCAAATACGTGGCAAAAACGAGAAGGCAGAAAAACAAAGCCACACAACAGGGACATAAGACAACCACAAGGCACAGAAATAAAAACACGACATTCAGAACAAAGGCACTAATAGTTCGAACTCCCCTAACAACCGGGAGTGACATCAGGTGGGCCGGATGGGTAAGCATGTCCTGCCCCGCTACCTACTCCGTAATGTATTGTTACATGCAACAATGTTTTCACATTGAAACCATAGCCGTAGTATTTGTTGCGTTGACAGGGTAAACACAGCACGTGAATGCATCGCCCGTCAAGTGAGAAATAACATGTCCAAAGCAGAGGTCGTAAACTAAATAAGTCAGGATCAATAACTGAAATGACACGATAATGCAAGATTTATTCCAGTTTATATAATTATTTGTAGAATAATGTAGTCAGTTGCAAGTGACAAGATCGTTACATTCGTCAAAAACAATAGAACTAAGAAGCACTCAATTCTAGGTGGTCTTCCTAATATTCATGAACAAACATTTTTCTGGTTATAGGAAAGGCATTTGTTGGTGACATTTTGTAATGAGAGCTTTCTCTTATCTTTTGAACAACTGCTGATAATGTACATCGTATGCAGCAGAGAAGGGATGTTACTATCCATGACTCGGGATTTACTAAAAACTTAAAACAAGGTCATTGTTATAAGGTATAATCATTAGTCTTTGGAAATCTACAAAGCTGACTTTCTTGTCTCTTTCACGGAAAAGATATGAAATGAGAAATATAAATGTGTACTCACTACAGAATATATTATAATATGTACAATGAAATACCATCATTTATATTTGGAAGATGAGTGTTAAAAGATGTGATGACATTTTTTTCTTTTAATTTCTTTTTATTTATTTATTTTTTTTTTAATTATGTATTTTTTAATTTTTCTTTTTTTTTTGGAGTAAAATAACGACTTCGGAAGAATACAAACACAGATTGTAAGTAGAGTCCAGTGCAAATTGATTGCTTGCTCCTTAAAGTGCCGATTCCCTGTTTAAACAATAACATCAAATATATCCAGGGAAAATGTCCTTTTTTTAAATGACAGAACAATTACTTTAAATTTAGTTTCTGTTTATAGCCATTTCGACAACTCATGTCTCCTCAGTGAAGATCAAATCAAAATATTTGGAATACAATTGATCAAATGTTTGAAAAATCTAATAGAGAACAAATAACCAATAAGATCTTAATCAGTCTTTAAACGGGGCTATGCACGAAGCAGATATCCTTTAGTTTAAAGAAAAAATCTAAAATTTACTTATTGCAAGTTTCCAAAGTAAGTAGTGCTTCTGTATAAAATTACTAAATACCGAAGTTACTCTGAATTTATTTTCTGCATATGCGTATTTCGACAACTTATGTCTCTTCAGTGCAGATAAAATCTAAACGTTTGGAAGACCATAAACCCAAAGATGTTTAAAAACTGATAGAGAACAAAATTATCTAAATGTAAAGTCAAACTCAAAATATTACAATAGGAGAATTATCTTCTATCAGTGAAATTTGAAGGTTTTGGCAATAAAACCGTACAAAAGACAAGATTAAATAACTAGACAGTATAGAATATATACAATAGTACTGATAATTTCTTATTTAAGATAACAATTGAATTTTAACAATTAAGATAAGTTTCTTAATAGTTGATCGCATGCAATCTTCGACTACATCTGGTTATTTCATTATTGAAATATTTTATAAAACGAGATGATTATTTATTACTCCTATGTAAATCAGATAAAGTGGATCTCTTATCATATTCTCGGGACATACCTAATACATGTTTAACAAAAAAACACAGTAAATGACTAAATACCGAAGTTACTGTGAATTTAAATTCTGCATATGCGCATTTCGACAACTTATGTCTCTTCAGTGCAGATAGAATCTAAACGTTTGGAAGACCATTAACTAAAAGATGTTAAAAACTGATAGAGAACAAATATCCAATATGATCTAAATGTAAAGCCAAAATCATCTAAGGACAGAGCTTTGCATGAGGGAGATTCTTAATAGTTTTAAACAAAATTTACAAAAAAAAAAATGATATTGTAAGCTTCCAAATCGGCTTTCGGGTCAGCAACGAAGTACTGACTACTGGGCTGGTTGAGCTGGTGAATACCCTTGGGGACTAACAGTCCACCAGCAGTGGCATCGACCCAGTGGTAAATTGAGGTTTTTCATTATAAACTAATATATTTTCAATATTATCTCAAATATGACATTGTACGAAGTAAACTACCGCTAGGTAAAGATAAGAACGAAATCAAACTCCAATTAAAGAGAGAAATATAATAATTGACGATTTACATAAAATAGTGTAAACATAACTTGTTGTTCTTATATGTCTTTTCGTAATGTTGTACAAATATCATTTCTTTTTTAACCAATTAGTAACAGTTGCCTCCCTTGCCATACTAGTTGTTTGTCAAAATATTTTTTATTTAAAAGATTATAATAATCTATGAAAAGGGGGGGGGGTATCTACTTTAGATAAGTTTTTCTTAAGCTAATTTATCGCTTTCCTTATAATTTTTTTGTTTGGATTTTTCTATATTCCAAATGATGACTCCTTTTAGTAACTTGAATTTATTTGACATCCTACAACTTACAGGCCATCTATTGCTCTAGTTTATTGTTTGCTTCATAAAATTCATATGGCAAAGGAGTAGGTTCGGTATGGCCGGATTTTGGCTCAAAAAAACAAACAACACATTAGTGGAGATGTAGCACTCCTTTTACAGTGTTTAATATCATATTCAGTTGGTTCAGTCGATTTTTTGTGAAACATATCCTTAACATGATGTTGCAACGGCCCAAACTTAGTCTTAAAACGTTCCTGCAACAAAATTGTCAAATATGGCATTATTTTACCCAGTTTAAGGCTCAGATAGTAGAGGCCACATGCGTGTTCAACCAAATCTTTTAAGTATGTTATGTATACTTGTAAGTTACATCACATGGTTAATTACTGTGAAGAACATGAATGTTGCCATAATGATTACTAATTTTAACAAAAACTTATGAAATTCCACCAAAAATAGTGAGATTTTCAATACTTGTGGATTTTAGCCCATGTTTATGACGTCAGCAATTAGAACATTTTGACTAAAATGCAAAAAATATGGCTGGATTTTTATAAAGTAACAATTGCGCTGTTCAGATGATGATTCAGAATAACTAGTATTAATATTTGAAAATTCCCAATTTTTGAGGGCCAAAAACGGGTCATACTGAACCTCCTCCTTTGTCTTTGATATCAATGAACTATACTTTATGCAAATGGTATCAGTGCAAATCCAATAAAAGTTTTTGGTAAAAATAAATTTGCCTCTTCAGACGATCGAAAGAGTTTTTTTTCGGTTTATCATTCTTTTTTATATATATAAACAAAGTTGGATGAAAGGTTCAACTATTATGTAAAATCTGTTTACAGATTCTTCGGTAATGGCCAGGCCAAGTAAGGTTTATGTATAAATCCTTAGATTTGGTAATCGATCTTAGCACAAAAACCTTGAAGCCTGATTTGAGTTCCGCAAATTGTGACTTAGGTTTAACCGTATCCGATAAAGAGCGACACTTTGTTTGTATCTAAGGTACAGTGCTGACTGTCATATTCTAAAGAGACGAAATTACCGAAAAATATCTATGAGCTTTGCCAATACATCATAATAAGTGCAGGACGGCACATAAAATTCCAGCATATTTATCATATCAGGATGTTAATGACGGCAGTTTCAGTATATTAACTTACTTGAGGTTGTCAGATTTTACCAATTACCAAAAAGGTTTACCTGCCTTCTTATTTAACTCATTGCTGGGTTTGCCTTTTTGAAAAACTGCCCTTTAAATAGATTTTGATTCAACTAATCCCTATATTATTTTTGATCCATTTGTTTCAGGATAGAAGAACGCTTGATTTCTATAGTCGTCTTAGATTTAGATAACCGTATTTTTGTTCATTTAGGATTTTTGTTTCATGATTTGTTTGGTGTTATAAGTTGTAATTAGTTTTATTTCCATATTGTATAAACTTAATGATAAGATTTGCTGAAGGCCTCATTGTGCCTTCAAGATGAAGAACAACAATAAAAGCGTTGTTCCTTTGTTATTTAACCGTATATTTGTAGAGACTTTGTCTCAAGTGTATTTACTCTATATCCTTTTAATCAAAATTTGCATAGAAACTATGCCTTCAAATGATATACTTACATTCAAAATATTCCTTGTTTAAATTTAAGTGTTTCGTACACTTTGCAAAACCATAACCACATGTGTAGGGTATATTTACATCGTATTCTGACAGGTTGTTTATCACAAGCCCAAATCCATTATGCTTTATCACCTCAATAAACTTGACACCATTTAAAGATCCTCCATCATAAGTAATCAGCTCTAGCTGTGAACCTCTTCTCCATGTTCTCGCTGTGGGCGAATTCGGTTCAAAGTTGGGAACATAACAAAATAACTCGGTTCCCTTACCAAAAACAACAGGTTTAACAGACAGCTCCCAGTGTATCTTTTTGGCTATATACAATAAGAAGAAGAGCCATATATATATATATATATATATTGAATTATTCACTTTTTAACCGGGTTTTCCCGTTGGGAAATCCGGTTATTGAAATGCTGATGTACGGCGTTTTGGCGGGCGGTTGGGCGGTCGGGCAAGCGGCTGCCAGATCTTGTAAGCGGAACTCCTCTGTAACCGTGCAACAGAATTTCATCAAACTTTGTATGTAGCAAGGACATCATATGTAGATGTGCATATTGTCGGGGATTTTTCATCGTGCAATTTTTCCAGGAGTTATGCCCCTTTGAACTTAGAAATTTATAGGTATTTTGACCATATGCTTGTAAGCGCAAGTCCTCTTTAACCGTGCAATAGAATTTCATGAAACCTTGTATGTAGCAAGGACATCAAATGTAGATATGCATATTGTCGGGGATTCTTCATCGTACAATTTTTCCAGGAGTTATGCCCCTTTGAACTTAGAATTATATATGTGTGTATGACCATATGCTTGGAAGCGCAAGTCCTCTTTAACCGTGCAACAGAATTTCATGAAACTTTGTATATAGCAAGGACATCATATGTAGATGTGCATATTGTCGGGGATTTTTCATCGTACAATTATTACAGTAGTTATGCCCCTTTGAACTTAGAAATATATAGGTGTTTTGACCATATGCTTGTAAGCGCAAGTCCTCTTAAACCATTCAACAGAATTTCATGAAACTGTATGTAGCAAGGACATCATATATAGATGTGCATATTGTCAATGATTTTAAATCATACAATTTTTCCAAGAGTTATACCCTTTTGAACTTAGAAATTTATAGGTGTTTTGACCATATGCTTGTAAGCGCAAGTCCTCTTTAAAGTTTCAACATAATTTCATGAAACTTTGTATCTAGCGAGGACATCATATGTCGATGTGCATATTGTCAGAGATTATTCATCGTACAATGTTTCCAGGAGTTCTGCCCCTTTGAAATTAGAAATTTATAGGTGTTTTGACCATATGCTTGTAAGCACAACTCCTCTTTAAAGTTTCAACAGAATTTCATGAAACTTTGTATATAGCAAGGACATCATATGTAGATGTGCATATTGTTGGGGATTTTTCATCGTACAATTATTCCAGGAGTTCTACGCCTTTGAACTAAGAAATCTACAGGAGTTTTGGCCATATGCTTTTTGTTTGACTTTTAAGTAAAGTAACTTTTCAGTGATGTTAAGAGTTATGGCATACACTGCACATAATGAGAGGAGGTATAAGTTAAGCAGCTTTTCACACAAGTACCTATTTCTGCATTCAAATAGTGAACGAAAACCCGGTTTGATGTCGTATCGACTTCCATTTCTTGTTTTCTTTTTTGGGCCATTTAGGGCTTGCTATATGGTGTGAGGTTCCTAACTGTGTTGAAGACCGTACAGTGACTCCTAGATGTGTTTTAACCTGGATATGGGATGTTGTCTCCATAACATGTGCCCCATTTCCTTTCTTTTGCATATATATATATATATATATATATATATATATATATATATATATATATATATAGTTAAAAGTTCAGTTGAATCCACACGTAGTAATCGTTATAGAGAAGAAAACATTTGAAGATGCACAAACATATTTAATGTAAAGTAAATTTTAACTTAACATTCACACATTCACAAAAAATAACGTTAAACATTGTTCATTTCGCTCCTACCGGTTTCACTTTCTGAAGATATTCATGGTAGCTAATAAAGACGTCGTTATCGGTAACGGTGACGTTACAATTTACAATAGGTCCTTAGTAACAAGGGAGATAACGTCAGTCACGTATATGTACCCGGATAAAATAATTTTACATTCTATTTAACTCTGGAGTGTATTTCTTTATAAAATATGATTCCTTTTCGACTCTTTCTTGTTCCGTAGCATTGTTTGAAAATTGGTACAAAGGAAAAATAGTAAATTGCGGGTTTCTATTGTTTGCACATGTATTAAAATGTTCGCTGACACTTAACATTCGTGTAGATGGATCTCTAATTTGCTGTCTGTGGATTGTCATGCGTTTTCTTAAGGTCATTCCAGTCTGGCCGATATAATTATGACCGCATCCGGAACAAGTTAAAACGTAAATTAAATTTCCGGAAGAACATGTAAAACTGTTTTTAACGGAAAAATGTTGACCTTTTTTGAAGTGAAAATCACAATATTCATGCATACTGTCACAAATTCCACAATTTGACCGTCCACATTTTGTAATTGTCGGGTCTGTTGGATTGGATGTAAATTCAGCTTTTGTTAGAATTTTTTTCAAAGAATTTGGTTGTCTCTTACTTTTGATGATTTTGTTGCTTTCTATTACTTTCTTCATTTTTCGGTCCTGGGTAAGTGTTGGAATATTTCCGTAAATCACACTGAACGCTTCCGGATTTCTTGGGTTAAATGTAGAGACATACGGCATTACATCTTGTTTCACTCTTCTGATTGGTCTTCGTAGAACCTCGATGTTCATAGTTTTAGACCTTTCAATAGCATCGTTTATTAGCTGTAGTGGGTATTTTCTATCAACAAGTACATCTTTTAATTCTTGTAATCTTATATCTCTCATTTCCACATTTGAAACTATAGTGCAAATTCTTTTTGCCATATTGTACGGTATATTGATGCGCGTATGCTTTGGGTGACATGATGAAAAAAGTAAATACTGTTTTGAGTCAGTTGGCTTGTAATATATATCAGTCTCAACGATTCCACCTTTTAACTTTACTAAAATGTCTAAAAATGGTAGTTGTTCATAACTGTATTCCATCGTAAACTGAATTTGATTGTTTATGCTATTTATGAGTATTTTGAATGCTTGTAATTTGTCTAGATCTTCTTTCCACAGAATAAAACAATCATCCAAGTAACGTTTCCAGTTTTCTTTGAAATATATATAAAATGTTTGTCCATAATCTGTTTTTACTTTATCATAGAGTTTCATTTCTAAATAGCCCATCACTAGATTGGCATATGTAGGGGCAACTTTTGTGCCCATAGCAGTTCCCCTATACCTGCCTATATGATTCATTATCAAATATAAAGTAATTGTTTTCTAGTATAAATTTGATTCCAGCAACAATTAAGTCTTTATCGATTCTATCGGGTAGTTCATTTGGGAAATTTTCTATCCAAAATTGTATGGCTTCTATGCCTAAATCATGTGGAATATTCGAATATAAGTTGACAACATCAAAAGATACGAGTATAGTGTTATCATTTGTGGTTCTCGGTAAGTGGTTTAGCATGTCTAGATCATCACGTACATAACTTCGAATATGTTTCAGGAAAGGTTTCAGTAAAATGTCTAAAAAGTTGCTCAGACGATGTGTTTCACAAGATGGCCCGGCAATAATAGGACGTAGCTTTAAGTCATTTGGAAGAGGCACATGAATGTAACTTGAAGAAGACGTTTCGCAAGCTTCAGATATTAATTTACTTTTATGGATTTTCGGGAGGCCATAAAAGTTACTACTTTTACATTTGAAATTTGTCAAATAATCACATTCTTTTCTTGTTAAGCAGTATGATTGCCTGTAATTGTCGCAATACTTTATTTTGACTGTAGTTTTGGACTTTTTCATAGTAGGCACGGTCATCCAACATAGAAAGAGTTAATTCTTTGTAAAATGTTGTGTCCATTATAACGACCGCACTACCCTTGTCCGCTTCTTTAATAATAATATTTTTGTCAGCTTTTAATTTGCTTATGCATTCCCATTGTCCCTTGCTAATATTACTTTTAACATTCTGGTAAGGTATATTTTGATAGGGAAAATTATAAATATGATCACAATATCGATCTAATAAAGCGTTCCAACCTTTTGGTGGAGTGTAGTCACTTTTATTCTTAACTAGTGATTCATCATCATCATTAATGTCATAAAATTTCTCTCCTAATCGTAGTTTTCGACAAAAATTTGAAATATCATTTTTGAGTTCCATAAAGTTAGATCGTTGTGGTGTTGGGGTAAATTTTAGTGACTTTGACAGAATTTCAATTTCGTTTACATTAAAAGAACGATTCGATAGATTAATTACCTTCGGCTTCTCCTGTTTTGTTGTTGCCATCTGGCGTCCCTGTTCCTTTCTTCCTGGTCTCAAAAACGTTCCCTTAAATTATCTTGGTTGTACATTGTTCTTGTTGTGTCCAATCGAGGATTGTTTGCTCGATAATTCTGACGGTTGTGTTGTTGTTCATTAATATTCCTATAGTTTGGTTGATTTGAAAAGTATCTAAATCTGTTGTTGGTTCGTCTTGTATCCGAATTATAATTATTACTGTTTGTATACACTTTTCTTTGATTAATTGGATCTCTAGATTGTGATCTTGTCCTGCTGTTGTTAGCCCGCATGGTTCTTTTTTTTGTTTCCACTGAAGTTTACTGGGCTCTGAAAGTGTCTTGTTCTAAAATTACCTTGTCTCGAAAAACTAGTCCTTCTGTTTTCTCTTACGGTTTCTGCATAAGATTTATCAGTTATTTTCTTCACAAACGGATTTTCGGAAGTGTATTCCTTTATGAAGCTTATTTCGTAGTTATGGAACCATGAGTCGCTTTTCTCCCATCTTTGTAGCGAATTAATTTCCTCTAGTTCACATTCTTCCTTCCAAAGTTTTATAACGTTTTCCAACGTTGTTCCGTCTGCTTTCTTAGCGAATTCGGAAATCATTTCTTCGTCAACGTTTTTATATTTTTCCTCATTAGTGCCTGCTCTTAGTTTTAACAGTTCTATTTCGGTCCACATTTTATCTAAAGACATTTTCTCACGAAGTCTTCTTTGTTGCTCTGGTTCATCTGGTATTGCTTTGATTTGCAATTTGCGAGGTAATATCATTGGTGTAGTATTTAACCATCTCTCATAAATTTCAGCCTTGTTATTGTTTTTTAACATATTCCAGAATGCAAACTTGCGTGATATGAAATTTTTATTCCATACATGTCCGAGTCGACTTTTAAGAAGTATTGCAGATCTTGTACCGTTTTCGGGATTCGTTTTTTGTATTGTCTTTGGTACTGTTTCAGTATCCTGTCTATTGGTTAATGTTTCACCAAATGATTGACATATTTGATTAATTTGTCGACTGACTTGATCAAAGTTCTCCGATCTTTCTTCCTTTTCATTGATTTCCCTGGCTAGACAATGTATTTCGTCGAATTTGTTGGTAAGAATAGTAAGTTTTGTACTAATCTCCTTAAGTTCCTTTACTATATCTTCATTCGTAACTTTGTTTTTTGCCATCTTCTTCCTCCGTGCGGTAAATGTATAGTTAAAAGTTCAGTTGAATCCACACGTAGTAATCGTTATAGAGAAGAAAACATTTGAAGATGCACAAAAATATTTAATGTAAAGTAAATTTTAACTTAACATTCACACATTCACAAAAAATAACGTTAAACATTGTTCATTTCGCTCCTACCGGTTTCACTTTCTGAAGATATTCATGGTAGCTAATAAAGACGTCGTTATCGGTAACGGTGACGTTACAATTTACAATAGGTCCTTAGTAACAAGGGAGATAACGTCAGTCACGTATATGTACCCGGATAAAATAATTTTACATTCTATTTAACTCTGGAGTGTATTTCTTTATAAAATATGATTCCTTTTCGACTCTTTCTTGTTCCGTAGCATTGTTTTAAAATTGGTACAAAGGAAAAATAGTAAATTGCGGGTTTCTATTGTTTGCACATGTATTAAAATGTTCGCTGACACTTAACATTCGTGTAGATGGATCTCTAATTTGCTGTCTCTGGATTGTCATGCGTTTTCTTAAGGTCATTCCAGTCTGGCCGATATAATTATGACCGCATCCGGAACAAGTTAAAACGTAAATTAAATTTCCGGAAGAACATGTAAAACTGTTTTTAACGGAAAAATGTTGACCTTTTTTGAAGTGAAAATCACAATATTCATGCATACTGTCACAAATTCCACAATTTGACCGTCCACATATACGTCGCGTTTTATTTTAAAGTTATTGTAATATGAAAATATAACATTTTAGTGTTGTTATAGTTATAACACATGGACATATATATATATAAAAACATCTATAAACAAAGCAACAACACCAAAATTCCCGACGTACTGGATCCGAGAGGATACACACTTTGTGAGAAGAATATAATCAAACAAAAGACAAAAGTGAACAGTACACAAATAATACAGTTAATATTCCTTTTTCTTTATCAATCACATAAAGAAATAGGAATTAACACAGGCAACGGCTGTCCATTTCAACAGCATAGGACATAGCTGGACAGACATGCAAGTTGTCGCAATTGACCAAAATAAATCTTGGAATGAGACAAAGCGACAAGCAAAAGAGCGGTTCTGGATGCAAAAAATTAAATCCAGGTTGAATATTAAAACCTGAATTTTAAGATGATTAAAATTCTAAAAGCAGCAGGAAATTTGTGTTAAAAATAACACATTTTCCAATTGCAGATATTATTTCTTTCGGATTCACTACAATTTTTTCAATTATTGATTTTGATTAATACTTTTAGATATACAGTAACTGACAAAAGTTTTTTCTTCATCTCCCTCCGGGTATTCATCTCGTATTACATTTGTGATAACCAGCGTCTACAATGTAGCTGTTATTGTTTTGGTTAGACTTTTTTGTACATAGTTTTTGTTTGATTTTATTTTTTATTTTTATTGTATTTTGAAAAAGGCCCGGATAGGGGCTGAAATATTAACTGTATTATTTGTGTACTGTTCACTTTTGTCTTTTGTTTGATTATATATATATATATATATATATATAAACTTCAAAATGAACAAAATAGCACACAAAATTACAGTTGATATTTCGAGACCTGTCCGTCTCTTCTTCAAAACACAATAAAAAAGGTAAAAGCAATCAAACAAAAACTATTTACAAAGACTAAGCTACGAATGTTTATACAAAATATCGAGAGCTACATGTTGGATGCTGTTGTTTACAGATGTAACATGAGAAGGGTAAAAAGAATTTCGTCAGTATCCGTACATCGACTTTAAAAATAATACACTTAAAAAATAGTGTTTAACGCCAAATGAGCAAAACTTCAGCCATGTCAGGAAAAATGGGTAGGGGCAGGAAATTTAGCCAAAGTATATTTCATTTTTTCAAATTTTTATATTCAAACTGGATTTTAGCTTTTCTATCCCGAACACATGAGGAGGGAATCGAAGCCTGCCGTAAAGTTTGGGACAGTAGAGAGATACAATCACCCTCTACAGAATCACTTGTAAAACTTTTGGATCTTGTATTGAAAGGCAACAACTTCCTTTTCAATAACGAGAATTTTCTTCAGGTTAATGGGACAGCCATGGGTACTCGAGTTGCACCATCATATGCCAACATATTCATGGGAGACTTAGAAAAACGTATGCTCCAAGACGCACCATATAAACCTTACAGCTGGTTACGCTTCATCGATGACATCGAAATGAAATGGTCTGATACCAGAGAACACCTGGACGAATTTATAGAATTCATCAATAATTATCACCCTTCTATAAAATTTACAGTCAGTATATCTGAAACTACAAATGTATTCCTTGATTCGACCTCAACACTCATCGATGGTCAAATACATTTTGATTTGCATACTAAAGCGACAGATTCGCATGCATACTTGCTCCCCAGTAGCTGCCATCCTAGACACTGTGTAAATGCCATCCAATATGGACTTTCAACTCAAATACGAGTAGTTAAGAAATGACAATTCTGCCGCAAGACCATTTTCAGGCAGAAATTCTGCATGAAACCCCGACCCGGGGGCCCTGGGGTTGCAAATGAGTATTGAGCGAGGTGGGGATGCTGAAAAGTGCAGGGATCGCGATCCGATTCTGATGTGGCGCACCCTGCCTTCGGAAATATTCCAAGTGATGGGGGTCAAGGAGACGAAAAGCCAGTTTGGGGACGGCATGATTCTGACGCTGGAGAGGAAAGAGATAGAGACCAAAGTCAGGGCGTGCAGCAGTTTGGTCCGGGAAATGCATCGGATACCGCGGAAAAAGTGGCACCTGCTCAAGATTGATAATTATGGGATGAAGAAGTCAAAGAAGAGCGGGCATGACTATTTCGATTTTGAAGTGGTGATTTGAGGGGGCGTNATCTTCGCTGAAAGGGGGCGAGGGCTGGCGCAAGCGATCCTTTCCATCGTAATAATTCTTCAGGCAGACGGCAGGCGCACCATCTTCGCCCGGGAGCTGAGACTGATAGGATCGGGCCAAGCGGAGAGAATCACGATGCTTCTTCTTCTTGGCGATTCGCTTGGCGATCAGCGAGAGCACTAGAGAGGTCGTCGCAGTCAGGCAAGCGAGGTATCCAAGGGGGAGGGAGGCCACGGCACCAACCCCGGTCAGAGCCGATCCCATGGTGCCGCTGGTAAGCAATAGACTGCTGTTGGAGTCTGCAGCTTGGATAGTGGAGACCATCTTATCCAATCGCCTATAGATGCGAAGCATTAGGGCATATTTCTGGACCTCGGAATCCAGGAATTCCTCGAATCTGGCATCCACTTCGTCGGTCATTTATCTAGGGCTCCCTAGAGAAGCATGCCAAGGAGGGGGGCGTTCTTGAGGGGACTATTGGGGCCTAGGATCAATCCAGAGCCGTCGTAGAGCTTACCATCGCGCTTCAGATATAAGCCGTCGCCCTGGACGGTCTTTGGCAGTCGGGCTGGGGGAAGATACAAACCCTTCCCGTGAGGCTTCACGCAGCAGACCTGGCCACCTCTTTTGAGGTATAATCCAGATCCCAAGGCCTTATTGGCGGCAACGCCACCAAGACCGCTCAAGGCTCCCACCCCCATGGCTGGATGAGGGTCTTGGCTACCATGAGGAGGGCTCTCATCGCCAGGCGGCGAGCATGGGGAGGAATCTACCCTCTTTCTGCATATTTTGCTTCAGCTGGGTGGTGCTCATCTCTAAGATCATTCCTCCTTCGCCGGCTCGCTTGAGCTTATTGATCTTCTGGATCTGCCGATTCGTGAGCAGCAACGTATTATTGCCCGAGAGATTCTCGTGCCAGAGGCGGATGCTCACGGGGCATGGCTTGCGCTTGGCTGCGAGTTTGATCTTATCTTTCTGGCTTGAGCTCAGGTTCAGACCATACTCGGAATACGTCATTTATTTATATCTCGGGGAGGTGGAAGCGCATGGTCAAGTGCTCACCGCGGAGATCGATGGGCAGACCATCCTGATCGGTGATATGCGTCTCCATGGAGTGGATGGTTTCACGGTCACCGGAAGGTAGATCAGATTCTTGGGATTCTGGACGATCTTCATGCCGGGGGAGACGTTGGGGAAAAAGCTATAGATGACGGACTGCTGCACGCAATCGACGTAGTTTCCACTGATGATATCGCTATTCACCAGGATGCTTTTGACGTTGATGATATTCACGATGCTCTCGCTCTCGAAATATCCATTGGTCTTGGGGTCGTAGATATAGGTCTCATCGTTGAATCCAAGGACGGTCCGGATGCTATTTAGGACGTCGAAATTTACTTGGTAGTGCTCTCGGAGGATGAGGACGGCTCTCAGAGTCGCCCGGTTGGCCCCGATGATGATCTTGGCGCCGTGGCCATTTTGGCGCATTTTCCTTTGGATCTCGGCATTGATATCATCGACACCGTAAGATCCGACCTTCAGGGCGATGGAGAACCAGTGCTCTGCATCATCGGGGGAGTAGGAGAAGACGCGATTTCTCTCGTGAATATTGGGGAAGGAGTAGTAGGTCTCCAGATTGACCAGGGCCATATCATAGCTCTTGGCGGGGTCCAGGCGGATGGGCTGATGGAATCGCGTGGAGATCCGGCTGCCCCGACCAGAGATGACCAGAGAGAATCCACTCTTGGGGGCCGTATTCTTGGCGATCTGCTGAAGCTCGGTCATTTATATATGGCTCAGTAGAGGACGCTCATCTTGCCACCATCTGATTCGAAGTGGAGGATGCGATCGGAGATCACCAGGGCGTTGGCTTGGGTATTGGCGGCGACGTTCTGATCGAATCTCACCTTGATATAAACGTTGATCGTCGAGTCCTTGATGCGCTCGCTCTGCTTGGAGAAGTCGAATACGAAGAGGGGTTGGAGATCCGTGAAGTCGGCGGGGGTAATGCGTGGATTGCTCACCAGGTGATCCATATTGAAGAATTTCCAGCGGAAATCGGCGGCCTCCTTATATAGCCTGGAGATCCTCTGGTTCGTGAAGGAGGCGCGATGACCCGCGGCAGGATATCTCTGGGAATTCAAAGTGACCCAGATATCATTCACGCAGTGGTCGAAGATGGCGGGGTTTGCTTCTTGATCGTTACTCTTATCGGTCTGGAAGGCGACGATTACCCATTTGGGTCTTTCGAGTCTGCTTCGGGTGGAGAGGCGCCAGGTGAATTCACGGCTTTCGGGGACGCCGATATCTAGCTGGACCTTGCTCTTGATGGTCTTATAGAGCCGCAGCTTCTGGTTGTCGGAGGGCATCAAATGGGGGACGAACCAGGAGAGATTGCTGAGGACGATCTTGCCGGGGTCGTTGATATCGGCATTATCCCGGAAGATAGCGTCATTATCCGATGCGCGGACGAGAGTGAGCTCATGTTTGAATCCGTAGTCCAGCTTTTCGTAGTGCTGGGCAAAACCGAAGATATGCTTCAAGGGGATGGTGAAGGAGAAGGATCCCTTACTGGCAGGCTTGGCGACGACGTAGGCCTTCCGCATGGCAAATCCCAGATTCGCGACGGCGGCCTCTGCAGAGGTATCCTTGACCCATAGCTGGTTGAGGCCCAGAATGATGGCGGCGACCCCGGGATCGTTCAAATGCTCGATCGTCTGCCCGGAAAGCTTGTAGGTGATGGATTTGAAGAGGTACATCATTGCATTATTGATGAGGGAGATGAGATTGGCATCGGCAAAGGCCGACCCATCACCCTTCTGGAGCCTTCCTTCCAGCAAGAGATAGCCTTGGGCGGGATGGAGGAAAAGATCAATACGTCTCGATGCTGAGGCGGGTCTCAGTGCCAAAGATATTCAGCTGCGTCCCGGTGATGGGATGATATTCGTTGAATTCGTACTCCTGGATGCTTTCGTCGAAGACTAGGTCTTCACGGAGATTCATCATCTCGGCCATTTAGGGGGTATGCACGCGTGCGATGCCTGCACCTGCCATGAGATTATGGATATTCCCCTCGTGCTTCGATAGGATGGCGGCGGCTTTCGGTGGGAGCTGGGGCTTGGGCTTGGAGGGGATCTTCCTCACCAGATGATCCACAGCTTTGGTGGCGCCCTTCTCCACTCCCTTGATGGCTGCATTGGTGGCGGCGATGGCAGCCTTCCCCAAGGTCTTGGCGGCGGCAGAAGTGAAGACTCGCCCGAGCAGATTCTTCATGGCATCGAATATTCCCCGACCCCCGACCGCATATTTGCGACGATATCCGTGCTTCGTGATTAGCATAGTTTATTCAAGGATATCACGATGAAGGCGCTTATATCTGCAGGTATCGATATACCCCTCACGTCGAAGGGCGTCGAGGATGGCCACAATCTCATTGCGGACGCCGGTATTCCCAGCCTTGAAAGCCTCGGTGCATAAATCTAAGCGCTCGGTCAGCTGCGTCGGGTCTGAGGGAAGGAAGAGCATCCCGCTTCCTTTCCTATCCTCTTCATAGATATGGGATACGATGGCCTTCCACTTGAAGCTGCGGTTGAACTTGGGCGTCTTGGAGAGGGCGCTATTATTCTGGTAGAGAGCATAGGTCTGATTGGTCATGCTCATCTGAAAATAGTGCTGCGCCCGGGAGCCTAGGATGGTGCCGGGATCCTCTTCGATCGGAAGTGAATCTGCAAAGTCTGGAGGTGGGGGCAAGGCGGAGATTGGGGGTGGGGGCGGCAGATTCTTGGTGATTTCCAAGGCAGCTTTTTTCTTGGGCCTCCGCCACGGGCTTGAAGAATCTGCCGAGGTCTCGACCTACCCCCAGCTTATCCAAGCGATCCTTCAGCTGACTCGTCTTGATATTCTGCTTCACGTCGTGCAGCGATTTGGCCAGAGCATCGCGCTGCTCCTTGCTCGTGATCTTGATGAAGCTCATTTATATAGGGGAATACCTACGATCATGGCTTTTCGGATACCTTGGGAGCATCCGGAAAGGCAGGCGACCTCACCACCATCGGCCGTACTTGGCGACCCAGGCGACGGTCTCCGAGCGTAAGAGGTTCGGGGATGGGCGATCGGGGAAGCGTTTGATGGGGCGTTCGGCGAAGAGTGGCGTTTTGAGGGGCGTTTGGGGAAGCGTTTGGCGATTGAGAGGCGTTTGAGGGGGCGTTTGGCGATTGAGGGGCGTTTGAGGGGGCGTTTGAAGGAGCGTTTGGCGATTGAAAGGGCTTCGGACGGTGGAGGCGGCAGACGGTGGATCCTTCTGGGCAAGTCTTCATGCAGATTCTTCCGGTCTTGTACTCATGCTAGCAGCGCACCTTCGCCGATAGGGCGATATGCTTCGCGCATATATCCTTTCCCGGCCGGAAAGGAAGCTCGCATGGATTCCCACGCACCGTTAACGTTGGCTCACCGCAGGGAGGCTGGGGCAAAGATAGGGTTTGGTGCTATATCTCCCCAGGGTGCTGATATCGTCCGGGGCGTGACAAGGCATGAAACATACCAATCCGCATCTCCCGCACTCTCCATCCTCCATCTCCATCCCACCATGCTTGCACGGGCATCGGCATTCACCAATCTTCGCCATTGGCTTGCAGGCTCTTGGAAATGCAAGATTGGCAGAGATCGCCGCACTTCTTCAGACCGACTCTCGGATCATCCACTCCACACCAGCATCGCTCGAGATCCTCGAATTGCTTGAGGCGATGCTCCAGCGAGCACCTACGGCAGCGATTTCTCCAGGGGATGATCTGCTCGACGAATTGGGTCAAGAGAAAATCTTTCATCATGGGATTCATGATTTATCCGGGACTACGAAGAATTCATCTAGTTTGAATCGATATCTTCCGGCCTCTCGGGGACTGGTCAGATCGATGGTCACGAATCCTTTGGCTCCGACCAACATCGGCGGCAGAGGGTCTTGAATTGGTCGAGCGATAGGTCCGTGCAGAAGTCGCGATGGATTGATGGTTGAGATTTTGATTTTGATCGTCCTGGCGGAAGAGGCAGATGAAGTTGGCATTCTCCCGGATGGTCTGCCGCGGCAGCTTGAAGAAGCTCTGGCAGAGGTAGAAGCAATCGACGTTATTATAGCGACCGCGCACGTAGTAATCCTCGCACTTATTTTGCTTGCTCAGCATCAAATCGTCGAAGACCATCAGATTCTTATCCGCCGGATCGAGCTCGCGAGGGTCGGGCACGTCACCGTCCTGCTCAAAGGAGGCATCGATCCCAGCTGGCCCTCGGGGAAGAGCATCGGTAAGATCTAGCGGCGGATATTCATCCTGCAGGGTGAGGAGCTCGCGGATGGCCTCTTTGGTCAGACCCTTCTCCAGTGCCGCTCGCAAAAGCTGATTGATGGGCTGGTGAAGAGATTTCCCGAAGACGTAGAGGTGATCGAAGTCCAGCCATCCAGAGCGAAGGAGAAGATTATTCAGCAGCGTGGTCTTGCTGCAACCCGACTTCCCGACGATCAGACCGCGAATCGATCGCTGGGGGAGGAGATAATGATTGCTACTGGTGGGTGCGGCGGCATCGTAAGAGATATCGTGCACGTCCATTTATATAGATAAAGCATGATCTACTGCGTGAAATGCCGAAAGCCCACCGATACGCCCGGGGTCCGCGAAGTGGTGGCAAGCAATGGGAGGCTGCGAAAGGTCGGAACCTGCGCCGTCTGCGGCTCCCAGAAATCCCAATTTATCGCTGTGTCGGGCGCCGGGCTCTGGAATAAGATGCTGAATCGCATGCCCGTGGAAATGCACTTTCCAGGGCATAATTTCACCGGCCCCGGCACCAAGCTTCATAAGCACCTGAAGGCAGACGGCACCCCCAAGCCCTGGTCCATACCCGTCAATCGCGTTGATAAGGCCTCCTATCACCACGATCTCTGCTATGCTCAGCATCAGGATACGGCCGCCCGCAATTCCATTTTCGATAAGACCATGCTCAAGGAGCTGGACGGCATTCAGGCAGCCTACGGCCCGCGAGCGCATGGATCGAAGTATCATGTGACCAATCATTAGCACCAAGGCTCGATTTGGGCTGGGGATTAAGAAAAAAAGTGCGCTGGTCCGACCAGCTAACCGAAGAGCTCCATAAGCCCGTCTGTCGCAAATTTTAGAAAAGGCGCGTGGTGGTGTGCGGGATAGACGATACCTTTGCCGCCGATCTCGTGGATATGAAGGCCTTCGCCCGCGATAATCAACTATAAATTTCTCTTGAGCATCATCGACGTCTTCTCCAAGTATGGCTGGCTAGTGCCGCTCAAGGATAAAGGTGCGACGGTGCGCGATGCCTTCAGGACCATCTTCAAGGATCGCACCCCACAGAAGCTATGGACGGATAAGTGCTCGGAATTTTATAATCGGGAGGTAAAGGATCAGCTCTGGAAGCATGAGATCGAGCTCTACTCCACGGAGAATGAGGAGAAATCGAGCGTCGTCGAGCGCTGGAATCGCACCATGAAGGAGAGGATGTGCAAATATTTCTCGGCCAATAGCACGCACGCCTATCTCCTCATCCTGGAGTATCTGGTGCGGAAGTATAATACCTCCAAGCACCGATCCATCAAGATGACTCCCGCCGCCGCCAGCCAGAAAGAGAATCATGCGAAGGTCTTCTGGAATCTCTACGGAGATGTTCCGCCCATGCAGCCGCCGCGATTTGAGCCCGGGGATAGGGTCCGGATTGCCAAGAAGAAGGGCATCTTCGAGAAAGGATATACGCCCCGCTTGAAAGAGGAAGTCCTCACCGTCTCGCAGTTCCTGGGTACTCAGCCGCCAACCTATCGCCTCAAGGATTTCAAGGGAGAGGAGATCCAGGGATCCTTCTACGAGCCCGAGCTCCAGAGCACCCACCAGGACGTCTATCGCATCGAGGATATCCTGCGCCGGCGGACCAGGGGAGGGGTCAAGGAAATCTTCGTGAAATGGTTGGGCTATCCAAAATCTTTCAATTCATGGGTCAAGCAATCCGACTGGCAATAAGCCATGCCCATTGGCAATCATTCTGGTCCATTGAGAGAGACCGGAAAGATTGGGTTGGGGAATGATCCCTGGTGGCCTACCTCTATGGATGAAGATCCCGAATTTTCGTATCCAGGATGGCAATCTTACTCTGCATAATCGTTGCCAGATCTTGCCAGTTCTTGGCGTACCATCCCTTGGTGACCGGTTCGTCGGCTTTGGTCCCCTCTGGATAATTGCGAATCGCATTGCTCTGCATATCTAAGTCCACGCGAATCCGGCCGCCATTGGTATTGATGCAGTCAGATCTATCTGCCTTGCCCGCCAGCTGCTTCTGGAGGGAGTTGATCTCCTCCCTCGTCGCGCGATGCATTTCCTCCTCGAGCTTCTTCAGCGACTGATTCACGTATCTCTTTGTCGCGGCATCATTATTCTTTTCCTGATACTTGATATTGACGATGCGATTGAGATTCATATCCAGATCCTCTGATCTCATCCTTGCGGTCGACCCCTCGGGTGAGGCCCACGCTTAATCCGAATTGTCTACCATACTTTATCTATAGCAGGGAGAAGACGACGTCCTCGAAGTTCCAGCCTTCCGATAGTCGCCTCAAGACGTAGAGGCAGAGATGGCCGCAGATGACCGATCCGCGGGGCTGAACTTCGTCCGTATTATGGTCGATCGGCAGGCCCAGATATCGTCTCAGCTCGGTCGGTGGCGGCAATCCATATGAGCCAAAGTAGATTCTCTGGCTGCGGTCCTTGAACCAGCACGTCCAGTGAGTCCCGGAGGCTGCAAGATCGTCATAATTCAGAATGCCGCACTCGAGATCTCTGGGCTTGGCGGGTAGGCCGTCGCTCATGAAGACGCCTCTGAAGTGGGGGATATGCAGATTCTTCACGGCTCGCTCGAGCTCAAGATTGGTCAGGAGCTTATCCATTTATCTAGAGAGGGATGGGCATCCGCACCCGTCAGAGCCGTCCAAGAGAAGATAGGGCGGCGAAGCGAGATTTTCCCGAGGCTCACGGACCTCGAGAAATTCTGGGGGATGGGATCGAGGGATCAACAGCCTCAATCTTGGGCGATTCGGTAGTGGCCATGGGCGAGGTTGCTGATGCCGTCGGGTAGAATGTGGGGCTTATCTTCATTGGAGGAGAGGGATTTCTTGCACGTCTTGAGCATCAGGACCTGGTGGAGCCGTCTGCGGATGATATTCATGGGGCGATATTTCTCCCTGCCCGTATTCAGGCACTCCTTATAGTCGGCGAAGGTCAGATTGGTCTCGACCAAGCTCCTCTTTACTCCCTTAGCCTTCCAGCACTCTTCGCAATCCACTTTGAAGGCATATGCTTTCGGCCGGAGACCCAACGTAGTCTGTCATCGGGTGGCCGCCGCACTCATCTTTGAATTTGCCGAGCGCTTTCTTTTTCACGCCGGCCTGGATCCCGGAGGCATGGTCTGGGGCATAGTTGGACGTATCGAAGCACTGCTCTCCGCCATATCCTTGTATACGTCCGCCGTCTGGATATCGCAGATCAAGCTATCCGTATCCGTATAGCAGATGCTGATCGCCGTACCGAGGCTTGAGGTAATCGTAGACAAAGTCGGCCTTCAGGGTCTTTGATAGATCAAGGACCGCGAATCCAAGGTAGATGGGCTTATCGAAGACCAGCTTGGTGCGATGCATATGGACGACCGCCAGATTTTCGCTGAAGACCGTCCTGCGCTTGAAGTTGGGCTTGGCCACTAGCTTCCGGGCGACCTTCTCACTATTCACCAGCCGCACGTCCACCCTATTGCGGATATCTTCCATGGTCTTCCCGAATAACGAGTTGACCATGAGCTTGAAGATGTCCTTCTCGAAGGCGGTGGATGCTGCGGCCCTGCAAGCCGTATTCCTCTCCACTTACCCCCTCAGCCATGAGCTCAGGGTGAATCGGAGGACGCGATGGATCGTCTTCAGCTTCAGACCCCGGGCAAGATACTTCTTGAGATTCTCGTAGTGGACCACGTATTTCTCCTTGTCTTTGAGATTGGCCACCAGCTTCCTGACTCCATTGATCACCATGGATTCCGGCGCGAGGGGATAGTCGTTGTTGCGATCGTGGAGCTCCCTTGGATATTCGAGATCCACTTCCAAGATGAATCCTTGCTCATGCTCTTCGCCGAGCATGTTGAGGTCTTCGACTTTCGAGGGAGCGTTCCACTTGAAATCTCCGGTGGGCAGGGCCCGACTCATCGCCAATCCGTAGAGATTATTCGCGTCCAGATACATCAGATAGTTGGTCAGCTTGCTCAGATCGAAATCTTGCACATAGGGATTATTCGCCCGGGCATATCTCTGAGACGCCATGGTCAGACCCCCGCGAATCCCCTTCTCAACCATGAGCAACATTTCGGGGTCGGTGAGAATCTCTTGCTTGATATCGCTGACCTTGAGCGCGGCGTCGTAAGCTAGCCCTGGTGCCGTGTAGTAGTGCGCCGGATCGAGGCCATAGTGCTTCGTGCAGATCTCGCGGAAATTCTCGAAGACGTCGGTGAGCAAGACCACGTCAGTCTCGAGATAGAGGTCGTGGTAATCGCGCATGGTCTTGCATCCAAAGGCCTCCCAGATCCTCTGAGCGTGCGCGTAATCTTCCTCGCTGATATGCTCACCGGTGGGCGTGCTAAAGAAGGCTTCCTTGGGTGGGAGCTGGGTCTCCTGGAGCCTCTCGAAGCGATCCATATAGTCATAGGGGTAGACTCCTTTGCGCAGAAGCAGATCTAAGTGATGGCTTTCCTGCCCGATCGCCGCGATGGGGTTATCGTACCCCTCATCGATCTCCTTTACCGTGAAGGTGATATCCGCCCCGACGACCTCCTTCACTTTTTGAGAGCAGCCCTGGAGAATCTCGGGCAGCCTGGTGCGCGGGACCCCCTTCTTGTAGATCATCAGACCGTCGAATACGAGCGCCCCTACCTCAATCTCCTGCTCGGTCAGGTAATCGAAGGGTGCCATCAGAGCCTTATTTTCCAGGGAGTACATCACGTAATTCACGGTCGTGCCCTCGATTTTGTAGTCCGTCCCTCTCTTCTCATTGGATTCGCAGGCGACCTTATGCAAGTCAGGATTCAGCTTGATCACTTCCTCCATGATCTGCCTCATTCCCCATAGTAGTCCTGGAGCCATGCTGGTGCGTCGTGCTTGAGTCTGACGATCTTCCAATTGATGATGGCGAGTAGATAGGTTTTGGCTTCGTCCCGGCTGATTCCCTCGTAGGCCATCAGGTCCGCGATTAGCCTTTCCCGGTCGCTGATATATGCGTCGAGCCCCGTGCACGCGATCCTATTTTCGTAGCAATACCAAGAGAGCAGAGTGGGATGCGCATTTTCATAGGGTATAGGGTATGCCGGATGCAGCGGTTGATATTCTGGAGCCCGATCTTCTCGCCCGTCAAATACCTCCCGAAGTCGTGGAGCTGATAATATCTCATCGACCCCAGGGCCTTGGTGCGGGCCAAGTAATCCTTCAAGAGCGTCAGCTGAGCATCCTTATCCACCTTCTCTCCCTTGATATATCTACTCCCCAGCTCGTAGTCTTCCGGATGTGTCACGATATGCCTCAGCTTTTTCCGGTCGATCACTTCGCGCAAGGCGATGCTTCGCCCATTCTCCGATTCAAAGTGCCCGATCTTGAAGAGCTCCGGATCCATCGCCTTGGCCCCAAATTCCGTCTCATATTGGTGAAGGCATCGGCTGGCGTGGATTCTACCAGCTTCTGTAGGCTTGCCCCCATGAACTTGAAGCTATCGATGAAGCGCAGGTGCCGATAGAGGGTCTTCTCTTTCCCCTTCTTATCCTTGTATGAGCCAACCGCCACGCTCTTGGTTAATGAGATGTAGCGGTCCTCGGTGTTGAAGATGCAGTTGATCTTCCCCTCAGTGGCCCCCAGTGCCTTAATGAAGAGATCGGCATCGTGGCCGGCCAGGTAATGAAAGATGACCGGGATGAATTTCGGCGACTGATAGTTCAGATTGCACTCATTGTGCGCAGCCCCCCCCCCCNCCCCAAGCTCCTGGTCGCAGATGAAGCACTTGGTGGCCTCCGCGAAGGCGATCTTATCTTCCTCCGTCATCGCCATTGGCTTCTTGAAATCGTTCTGCTGATAGATCTTCCGGATATCTTTCGTGAGCCGATCCACGAAGATCTGACCCACGTCCTCCCCCTATTTCTGCATTGTGTAGATCACCGGCTCCTTGGCAAATACCGTCTCATCGAAGCACTTGATATGGTAGCAGAATCCGGATGGTACGTGCTTCTGGATGATCTTGGTATGTGGTTTGGACGGCTCGCCCCTTCTACCTTCTGCTTGATAAGCCTCAGCAAGCGTTCCAGCAGCTGCATGATTCCTTATACGCCAGTCTTTGCCGGTTCGGGCCCTACCTTGGTCGTGAAGATCGAAGTCTGCGTAGTCGACGAATGGCACCTTCATCGACCGAATGTGATTTTGGAAGCTGACGTAGCTCCCTTCGCTGGGCATCTCGATTTTTACCGCCTTCTTCTGCCCGCAATATTCCATGTGCTGGTCAAGCTTTTCTTGCCGAGTGAAGTGATTCAGGCATCGTCCGCCCTCTTTTCATACTGCTTGACTCTGATCCACCTCCTCGTGATGGAGGGCCGAGAGGATCGCCCATTTGAAGCACTGCTGATCCTCATTTTGTACGTTGATTATTGCCTTCTTGGCCGCGAGCTTCTTGGGAAGTGGGATATATGAGCTTCCTTTGAGGGGCTTGTACTCATTCAGCTGAATCTCCAGCTTCTCGACGCGCCCAAAGGTCCATCCTCTCCCCCAGCCTGGAAAGTTGCTAGGCTTTCAATGACCTAATCCTTCATCCGCGCTATCACTTCGTCCAAATCTGCCGACTCGGTGATTGCCATCAAGGCCGACCGGAATTTTGGATTGGCGTAGATATTCTCGCCGGTCGCCGGGCTAATCTATACCATCTCCACGTGGAGAATTATTTCCGCTTTTAACCCCTTCTTTTCCGCCAGCCCCTCCAAAATCGTGCTTCGGATTTTCTCCAAGCTTAGTCTGATGAAAGTCTCCACGTCCTGCTGCGTCTTGGGTTTGATGATTACCGTGCCAAATACCCCACCCACGGCTTCCCGCTTATCCGCAACCTCGATGAGATCTGCAGCTTCTTCAATGCTTTGCTTCACCTTCTCGACCAGCTGATCTTTCTTCAGCTGGAAGATATTGGTGATCCCCCTCCGCCTCGCTATCGCCTTGAGCTGCGCCCTGGTGAATACTTCCCGGCGCTTGAATTTCCGGTCGGTCGCTGACTCAATGGGCCGCACCAAATCCATCTTATTCTTCCTGCTATATGCCTTCACCCTTCCTCCTTTGCGATTTTCCTCACTTCCCCCATGGTCTCGGCCACCCCAAATTTCCCTCCGATCCGCTGATCGGCATCGTCCCCCGCTGGGTATGCCTCCAGCAAAGTCCATCTTTCCCCGGTTTCCCCTTGCAAAGTTGCCCCTTCTTCCTTTTCAGCGGAGTATTGCAGAATTTCTGCATTTCGTGAGATGAAGTTGGTCTGCTATCTTCGCAGACGGAATTTTCGAAGCGATCCATGATAATCTTGGATGGCATGATTTCATTTATACCATTCAAATTTGGAAAATTTTTAAGGTTGTCTGCTGATTTTTCTCGATCACCAGGCTTTTGCATAGTGTTACTATTTATAGGATTTCGACCGGTATTTATATTACGTGATTCCAGTAAATGCTTGGAGAAGGTCGGGAAAATTTGCATATGGCTTAAATAATTTGCAAATTTTCCCCTGGCATACATTCGGACCCCTGCGAAAATTATTGAAATCTCATCAGGGGCATATTTTAGGAATTCTGGCAGGTTCTTTCTCCTTTCCTTAGTCTCTGGCGCGAATAATTTGCAAAAAATCCTATTTTCTCCTGAAAAAATCAGGGGAGGTAATTCAGTAAGAATTACGCCAGAAAATAATCTTTTCCGACGAGGTATTTTCCCATCGGAAAAGACCCTCCTAGTCCCAGATACCTTGCCTCCCTGCACTTTTCATCATCCCCTCCTCGCTCAATACCCATTTGCATCCCAGGGCCCCTGGGTGGGGGTTTCATGCAGAATTTCTGCTTGAAAATGGTCCTGCGGCAGAATTGTCATTTCTTAACTACTAATACGTCGTATCTGTTCGCAAGAAGAAACATTCAAACATAGGAGCAGAGAACTTACCCAACATCTTGTGAACAGGGGTTACAAACAACTGTTCAAAAGGTCTCTTCGATTGACTGAAGCGAATTGCTAGATTATCGGCAAAGAAAGAAGAAAAATTTGCGGACGCCACTGGTTACTACTTTCCATCCACAGTTACCTCATTTGTCAGCTATAACCCGTGAATATATGCCAATTCTGCATGCATCACCCAAAATGAAAGCCCTTTTTCCAGAACCTCCTCTTGTATCATTTCGTCGTCCCAAAAATCTGAAGGACATTCTCGTAAGAGCCAATTACCATCACCTGAAACAGACCAGTTTACAACATGTCGGGAGAGGCGTTGCCTTCTGTGCACGTATAGCTCAACAACTAAAATATTCAAAATCATACCATTAGGCGAGTCCTATGAGATATTTATCAATTTATCCTGCAAGTCAGATAATGTCATCTATCTCATCACTTGCTCTGTTTGCCAACAACAGTATGTCGGTGAAACGAAAAATTCATTCAACCTTCGTATCAACTTGCACCGTGACCACATTCGGAAAAAGGAAAGATCACAGGCCACTGCATTACATTTCAGTTCCACCGGTCATGACTGGAAACATATGCAAGTAGTACCAATTGACCAAAATCGATCGTAGACAGACACACAGCAGCAGGCTAAAGAAAAGCTAAAATCCAGTATGAATATAAAAATTTGAAAAAATAAAATATACTTTGGCTAAATTTCCTGCGCCTACCCATTTTTCCTTACATGGCTGAAGTTTTGCTCATTTGGCGTTAAACACTATTTTTATGTGTATTGTTTTAAAAGTCGATGTACGGATACTGACAAAATTCTTTTTTCCCTTCTCATGTTACATCTGTAAACAACAGCATCCAACATGTAGCTCTCGATATTTTGTATAAACATTCGTAGTTTAGTCTTTGTAAATAGGTTTTGTTTGATTGCTTTTACTTTTTTTATTGTGTTTTGAAGAAGAGACGGACAGGTCTCAAAATATCAACTGTAATTTTGTGTGCTATTTACTTTGTTCATTTTGAAGTTTATAATCAGGTCACATTGTATGTATCCAATTGGATCTAGCACAACGGTAGTATTGGTGTTGTTTGTTGTTGCTTTGTTTTAGGGTTTATATATATATATATATATATATATATATATATCAGATGTAATTTTCCGACATATGATCACCTTAAAAAATGTGTTTTAGTAAACCTAAGAGTTTCTGAAATCTGAACTTATGGTTGTACTTAATACCAAATTGTGGCTATATAAAATTACATGTATAGCAAATCCAAAATGATATACCGTGTACGTTCATCATTGAGCTCTGTTACTAAATTACGGTATGCTTGTACTGAAAATTAAAGTAATGTTCTGCATGATACATCAGGCTTTGAAAGTTTCTTATGGTAATTGTTTCGCATCCTGTTTGCTTCGAAAACAGACTCTATAGAATAAATGTTTTTGTTTTTAAATCTGTTTGTGATAATTTAAAAATCATAAGACATGAAAAACAACTTCTTCACGTCAATCATGCTAGAAACGTGTGTCAGATTAATCACCAATCCAATCGGGACCTGTACTTACTGTGAACGTCAATGTCTTCGAGACATGTCTCGACAGAAACCACCAATCCAACTGACAGTAGAACAACAACCAAAACTAGGTTTCTATTACCTTCAATATACAAAATGAGAAAATTAGCAAAAGGAGTGACAATCCTTTATCGAGAACATGTCTGTTTTTTTTACTTTTTTGTCTGTATTTCTATTATCCATTTCCACAATTTGTGCCTCTATAGTGCAGATAAAATGATTTTATCGAAACAATATACATTTATCCTAGTTTATTTAAGTATTTGTTGCACAAATTTATATTATAATACTTTTTTTTTAAAAATTCGGCAGCAGTATTAGTTTGTTTTTGTGTGTGTATATGTTGCACAATTTAATATTTTGTTTTTCAGAAAATATCTATGTCAAGTTTATGTTAAATTAAAAAAAAAAACTATTGTTATATTCTTAATATGGTCAACTCCAAAATTTGTCATCAATAAGAATACGCATGGTATATAAATTGGTAAAGATGGTCGTCGAAAGGTACCTGCAGTAAACAGAACTCATAGAAACTTAAACAGGAACATAAAATCCAAAATATATTCCTGCAGTATCACCCCCACTACATGTACAAGGATTTCTTAATGTCAGTCCCTAAAATCAAATGAATCATTATCTAAAGTGTATTAACTTAATGAGTATTTATTTTAATTCGTTTGATATGTAACTTTTTTGTGAAAAAATTCAAAACCGTGAGATCTGTTAAATTTGTGGTTTTATAGGGATTCAACATACATCGGTAAGGAACCTGTGATTAAAACTCTTGTTTCAATGTTTTACAGTTCTGCCAAACCCTAAAGGCTCAGTTATTCAAGAAATATAAGATAATTTCTATAAATTTATTTGATATTGGAAAAGAAAAAAAATGAAAGATCAGTGACGATAAATGATCTAGATGATGGGGCTTTAGGGTACCACAAATGCGACTTTTTGCTATGCACTAAAAATGACATGGTTGACCAACTGCTTGATCCACTAAATCAATCTCCTTGCAAAATATTACTTTTAAGTACTTTAGAAGAGAATATGGTGGGGATAAAATTCTGTCACTGAGTAAAGAGGGTATGGAGTTGGTTTTAAAGAGATTAAATGCATTTTTGGGAGATATTATTTATAATTTTTCAAAACTTAGTGGTGAGGATAGGTCAATCGAATTAGAGGATTCATACAATATTTCGTCACAACATTTGTGGCTGAATAAAAATATTCAAATAAGTGGTGAAATGATAATCACCGTAGGTATCGCTGTCCTGCGACAACATGATTTCTACTGCAATTTGGTCCTGATTTCTACTGCTGAGTCCTTGATTTCTTACAATTTGTTTTGTGTTGAAATAGTATATTGCGCGATATGTAGATCTTTCAAAGAATTATGAGGTGAATTGTGATAGAACTAATTATTAAATAATGGTACAATAATCAGCTTTTGGAATAAAATGTGTATTTTTCAAATTATATGTAGTCCTGGCTTTCAACTGCATGCGTATGTCCCATTGATATGATTTCTAACGCATTGCCCACGATTTCTATCGTTATATCAATATAAAGAAACAAAGATAAATCGCCATTTCTGGTGCAAAAATGCGATTTATATGTATGTTTTTATAACATTACACGTCAAAACTAATGTTTTACTTTCTAATTAAATGATTTTTAAAAATATTTTCTTCAACTTTCATATCATACAAACTCAGAACCAATTTGTGTCAGTTGTCCAGTCCATTTAATCTCTTTCACAGTGTGTCTGTTATACGACAATACACGTGCAAGGTAATTATCTCAATCTATTGCAAAGAGCAATAGCTTGACAATTATATTGCAAGCCAGAATTATATTCAAGCCGAAAAGTAGATATCTGATATCCTTTATGAATTATCTTATAAACATATGAAGATATCTTAGCACTTACGCACAGGCTTATTTTCTTAACTATGTTCTCTGTCGACCATCTATATATATGGGGAATGGAAAAAAATATCCCAATTGTATATTAGGTGTTTTTATACCTTTGTGACAAATTTTCCCCCAAACACACCCGTTTATTCAAGTGGGTAAATTTAAATAAATTCACAGAAAGGTAAAACGATCGCTGCCTCCTGTCTTCTTGACAGGGACAAGAATATATTTCACGCTGTCTGTGACAAAGTGTTATTCGGGCTTATCAAGGGGTGGCAGAGGAGATTTTACGCTGAATGGATTAGGAAAACTATGATCCAAGATACATGTGTATGTTAAAATGTCTCTCCAGACGCGTCTCATCAATCAACTCACGGCGTTCGACCGTGGAGTAGGTTTTAACTAAACACATTCTAAATTTTAAAATCAGTATTGCATGGACATGGGTTATGTATTCAGGTATTTACATGAAATCATTATGCTAAACTCCTCACAGGAAGGGATCTTGATGGAAGCTGTATACTGATTGTACATAACTTAATTTGTCAGTTGGTAATGGGTCTGGAGATGGCATGTCAGTTAACTGCTAGTAGTCTTTTGTGATTTCATGTTTATGTCCGTATATTTAGTTCTTTCAGTTTCATTTTTCAAAGTTGACTCAGTCCTGTTGCCAACTGAATTTTACTGTTGTTACGATTGTTTTTTGATTTATCAAATTGGCTATAGGGGAAGGTTTGGGCCAAATAAAACTAATTTAACCCTACCGCAGCAGGTTTGCGCCGGTCCTAAGTCAGAAAATTAATTAAGCCTTTGTGTGTCTTGTCTGTTTTCTGGTTCACTTTAAGTCTATGGGAGTCTAGGATGGTGTTTGATTACTCTTTATTTAGTGGCCGACCTGCCGTTGGGTGTGGGGTTTCCTTAACGTTCTTTGAAGATCTTATAATGGCTTTGACTTGTTATTACTCCCCTTTGGGTCGTTGTCTTTTTGACACATTCCCCGTTTCCCTTCTTTTTTCTATTTAGCACGGACATTTCGATTTTCAAGGGGAGGCCTGGGAATTTTTACCCGAGCCTGGATTTTTTTCACCCCCATCGCGGGCCATATGATTTTTACCCATATACACTATGTCAGGAAATTTGTTGTGCACTGACTTTTTTTCCTAATGGACATGGTGATGGCCGGAATTCTTTTTGTTCAATCCAGGTGCTTGTCAGTGATTTTTTTTTGTTGAAACATATTAGCCAGAATTTTTTTTCCTGAAAAATTCCAGCCCCCCCCCCCCCCAAATCGAATGGTCCTTGTCTTTTAATAGGGCACTGAAGCACAAACCCTTTATAATATAAGTGGCATTTTACATTACATTATGTCCTTTTATGAAGTCTTTAAATGATGCATTCATTTAAGGTCGTATATTTTCCTTATTTGTCAATTGAAAAATTCATGTTCTACATGATAATTGGATTTAAAACCGCAATATTTATTCAAGCATTAAACAAGCTGCTCCTCATTAGTTTCTTTTTTTTCAAATTTAACAATATCTATTTTTCAGATTGTCTTTATTTCTTAACGACACTTTACATTTTTATGGAAATCAAGCATCAAATATTTATGAAAATATTTAAGATCACTAATTCCTTCTTCATCCACGTCATAAGTAGCCTGGGATCCTGACCCATGCAAGGTTGGGTCAGGTTTTACCATGCTCACATACATCATTGGGTACTTTAATAATTGGGTGTCATCCCGGATTTTCTAAATCCCGAAATCCAGAACTTGATAGACAAAAAATCTTTCAGTATAATTTTGATTGGATGACCGATGATGATAAACGGAAACGAGGACTCTTCATTGCAGTGGTAGCTGCGGTAGGTTTGGTCTCCTATTTCGGAAAAGCAAATCTTGATGACATGAGAGAATAAAAATTGTATTCAAAACACTAGGCTATCCAGAACTTGTATAGCACGCCTGTGTCCTTTCTTACAGAAACAGTCTTAAGAATATGTTTGTCTATATGTTGTAATCGTCCACAAACTTAAAACACTGATGCTTTTTCCGACAACGAATGACAGTGATTGTAAGAAAACTTTGCCAGTTTACTTTAGGTTTGTAGACTATCCTGCATCCATAACCAGAAATGACATGGATGTAGCATTGATCGACAATAAGCAAAGAATTCTGCTCAAACCGTTGCTAGGGACCGTCTTGAAATTACTATGAGAGCTCATTTGTTGAAGGCCTCGGTGACTTCAACATCAAGAACAACAATAAAAGCGTTGTTCCTTCGCTTGGTTCTACCTTGTATTTGTAGGGACTTTGTCTCATGTGCATTTACTCCGTTTCCTTTAATTGTTTACTAGTTCCAATTTGCCTAGTGTTGTCAGAGGACAAGATCTGAAACGTGTTTCAATTGGATCCAATGTTAAACTTTGCGGTTCCCTTCTGGTGGCCTTCGCGGAAAAAGTTTTATCCTTAAAACACTTTTTGCAGGAGCTTACCTAAATAAAAAATGAAAGGATATGGAGTACATGCACATAAGACAAAGTCTCTACAAAGTTTCTAGTTTTGAAATATTACATTTATGTATGTAGATGCAAGATTATTCCTTGCATTAGAGGGGGGTCGAATTCTTAAAATACTACATTTATCTTCCACTCAAAGAAATTTCATTTTGAGTAAATTCTTTCGTTTAAAGGAGGTTCTCACTGACTGAGTTATATTTTCATATTTTTATATTTTTTTCTATAATATTTTTAAAAAATGATACAAATTACACTTTCAAGCTTATTTTGAAGCTAAAAGAATAATAGTTAATTGTCTTTTTGTACACGTTGTATGTCTGCAATATTGTCTTCTTTCTATGTAACGTGTACTACATGTATTTCAGTGATACTTTTGTCTCTTGTGTATGTAAATGTTATTAGTTGCTATAAAAATAAAGAATTACAAAAAAAAGCTTAATGAAATTGAATATCATAATAAATGTAAAACGCCTTGCAGAGAACATGTCTATTGGTTACATTTCATTAACAATCGCGTTCAATAAGTATCCTCCTCGTAAAAACAATGTTCATCATATACAGTCCGCCAAAAGTTAAGCATCAGTTACTTTTTAAAGTTTCACCAAACAAACATGTTGAAAGCTACAGGTATAATATTTTGCACGATGATAAGTCTTAACATAAAGCATGTAATGGTACTTTCAAGCTTTTGAATAGATTATCGAGATCCGATTTTCGCAACCAAAGATAAATCGATCCCTTCGTTATGAGAATTCCAGTTTCAACAATTAACTACAATTTGGAGTATTGGGAGTTCCAATTTGCTACAAGATCATTTTTATGGGGTAAATGTGGTACAACATTCCATAATTGTTCATTTTAGGCTTTAATGGATTCTTTTAACGGATTTGGAACACGGCCAAATTTAATCAAAGTAAGACTGACTGTTTTTTCGTAAATTTCTGAAAAATCATTCCAGAAGTTGCCATGGTCCCTAAAAATGTTCAAAACTGACTAAATTGACAATTTTAAAATAAATCTTACAGATCGGGATAGTTATGCCTCGCAATAATGGAAAAAATGATCTTTCTTAGCTTTAAAATCTTTGAAAAAATCACTAAATTTTACCGAAATCCAACCAAACAAATGGACAAAAGAAGAATCTTGGTACACGGGAAATCATTATTTGGATGTTTTGGCAGTCTCGGAATCCAATAAAGCCTTCTCTGTTAGAAAACAGACATGTATTGGGATGTTGTTCTGAAATGACAACAAAAACCCAGATTTCAAAATTTTAAAGGTTATCAAAATGTTGCTCGAAAGTTTTCAAATTCATGCCCCTCATAGAGATTGTCTTAACATTAACGGAACCATAATTTAATGGCTAAATTCAGCAAAGAAATTGCATTGTTTTGACATTTCGTCACATTAGGGGAAATCCATCTGTAAAATTGTCGTAAAATTGGATTATCTCCCTTGTATTCAAACATTACCAGCTATGTCTACAACTTTCACCTAAAACACAAATAAGAATGTTCATTGTTGGTTTACTGTTGTATCGAAAATTACAACAAAGATCTTCAGTCAGAATTCATGCATTGAAACGAAACTTATTTTTCAAGTCAAAGCTACCACATTTTGTCATTAAATTGGGTTGTGCATAATTTCATAACTTTTCACATAAAGACAACAATATGAAGCATGGTTTCAGTTTGACATCCAAATTTCAAATTTATCTCATCCATCGTGTTTTGAACCAAAACCTCTTACCTCAATACAGCTTCAAAAATGATCTTCATGTAAAAAGGAAGGTGATGCTTAACTTTTGGCGGACTGTATATTTATATAATATTTTTGATATTAAAGGCTAAGAAATATATGAATTATTTATTAAGCGCATTTAAAAAGATAATGATATAAAAAAAGAAAGAAAGAAAATGAAATATATAGAAAATACTTAAAATAAAATTAAGACAAAGCACCATGTGTAATTATAAATATCATTAACATAAAGAAAATAGAAAATAGTTACAGACCAATTAATAATGAAACTGATTAACCATAATTTGAGAGAAAAAAATATAGTATCTCAATATATTCTTTAATCATTATTTTATAGACTTTATTGGAATCTCTTAGTATCTTATATATATATTGGGACATAAGAAAATATTTCTAAATTATCTTTGTTGTCAAGATTTGTAATACCATGCACTAGGACATCAAGATCAATATTTTGAAATTTCTCAATTTATTAAATAGTTCATAACGCTGTCGTATATATAAAGGACATACATAAAAGTAGTGGAAATTGTCCTCTACCTGATCTCCACAGGCACACATAGAACTGTCAGACAAGTGCGGAGAAGGGTTGCCCCGTAAGCGTCCGATAGCTGCATGCCAACCTATCTGTTGGGCATAAGATGTTCCTCACTCAACGGCAGATTCAACGCATTACCAAGCTTTTGCAGAGTGGTAAGGATGGAATGGTCTTGGGGATGAGCCCAAAGCATTTGAAGTATAACGTAAAGGAAGGTGGATTTCTCCCGATGCTTGCAGATCTCGCCTCTGCTGTGCTGCCTATGCTAGACAAAACCGTGCTGCCTGCTTTGAGCGTGGATGCCTTGAGCGGTTTGGGTACTGCAGCGATCCAAAAAGCCGTGGGATCTGGATTATATCTCAAGAAGGGTGGAAAAGTATGCTGTGTGAAATTACAGGGTCGTGGTCTGCATCTTTAGACCAGGTACTTTGCCCAATACTTACAGCGATGGATTGAACTTGAAGAGTGGAAGTCGGCTCTACGATGGTAGTGGATTGATCTCTGGCCCAAACAGCCCCTTCAAGAGTATCCCCCTGCAAGGCATGCTCCTTTAAATATATGGACAAAGTGGATGCCAGTCATATCAAATGCAAGGAAGAGGACCTCATCCAAGAAATCCAGGGATATGAACATACTTTGAAGATCTATAACCGACTGGAGAACGTCGTCTCCATTGCCCTGGGTGAATTTTCCGTGGGCAGTCTATTGCTGACCGGTCGTACGATGGGGTCTGCTCTGACCGATGTGAGTGCTATGGCATCCATTCCCCCGGTTCCCTCGGCTGCCTATGTGCTACGGGAAGTATGTTCCTGTCCTTGATCTCGCACCGAGTCGCAAAGAAGAAAAAGAAGCACTGAGATACCGTGCGATTAGCCAAAACGTATAAGTCTATGCTGGCAGGCAGGTGAAGATGTTGCTTCTACAGTCTGCCTCAAAAATTACTACGATAAGAAGGATCAGCTTCGTCAACCTTCTACCACAAAGTGAATGCGCATGCGCCGTAATGAGGATTCCTCCAATCGAGCCTCGGTCGGCTACGCCTCGCTCCCCGCTAATATCCGAACCCTCCAAAAAATTCCTATCCGAAATTTTGCATTCTTACCCCTAGCCCTTTGGTATTTTTTTTTAACTTCCTCACCAGATCGTATGAGAGATACTGCAGATTAGATTTCTTGCTCAGCTTGAATACAGTGCTCCGAACGAAAGCTCTTTGCAAGGGACCCTTCTCTTTGTTGAGCGTGGGGCAGGCCCATACCCTGGTGGTCTCCGCTTCTCGATTTTTCAGAGTGAGAATTTTGCTTTTGCCATATTGGGCCTTCCACTTCTGTCACCTCCAAGATCTTAAGGATCACTCCTGTGGGCAAGTCCGTCCATTTGAGGTCTTCCTGATTCTGGTCCTGCATCCTCTCCTGAAAGGCGTTTTCGCTGATGAAGTCTTCACTCCCATCTTGTGAGATTTCAACGAATCCATTGTGTACGAAAGTCATATTCTTGTATTTACCCTATACTCAATAGGAATACCGTCCGTTTGCATTTTAACCGTCGGGGTTGGGGGTCCTATGCAGGATTCTCCTTGAAAAGGGAATGTGTGCCAGAATTGTCATTTTCCTACTACTTGCAAGCTGATGCAATCGTAATGCATTGTTGGAAGGGATCGACAAAAAAAGACAAAATTTTGTGAAGTGCATTGCCAAAAGTATCACGGTCAAAACGCGCAACTCGAACCCGAAATAGGAGGAAAATAGATGAAAAATGTTACTTTTTCATATTCGACCGGTATCGTTGTGGACCCGGACCCAAATTTTTGCCACATCGGGCACTAGCAAAAGCCACATATACGTTAAGAAAACGCTTTTGGATTTAACTTTGTGGCAATGTTTGGGGTTTTATGAAAAATTTGTCCTTGAAAATTGGAAATTGCTTCAGAAATGGTCTTTTTACACTACTATTCAGTTTCCGTGAAAGTAATATTTGATCAGTTTCAACCATCAAAACATTGGAAGTTCCATGTCTTAAACTAAAGTCAGTTGTATCTTTTATTCTTTCAAAAACTTATCTCGATCTTCGTGTGGTTCTCATGGGAAAGACTCTTGATAACACTTTTTTCTATTGGACGATGATTATTGCATAATTATCGCGTTAATAATGAAAACTAATACTCTGTTAAAAAATAACGCGTTAAATGTGCACATTAAAGCGTTAGTTTTTGAAAATAACGCGATAAAACGAAGAAGTAACACGTTATTTTTTAACAAATAACGCGATAGATTCACCAAATAACGCAATAGTTTTGAAAAATAACGCGTTATTTACTTTTATTAACGCTTTAGAAATATAGCCTATGACAAAAATGGCCAATCAACCAGTAAAGGTGAAAAATAACGCGTAATTTGTGGTTTACTACTACAACGCGTTAGTTTTATATAATAACGCGATAGTTTGTTGTTTAAACGCGATAAATTCAATAAATAACGCGTTATTTTAAGGAAATAGCGCGTTACTTTTACAAAACAAGATTGCTACACGTAGCTATGTCCCCCGCCGCGGCAGTAAAGTCGATAAAGTCCAATAACTCAAGTAAAATTATGGAATCAAAATGACGGCAAGATATGATCAACTGCATTTGGTGGCAAACAGCTACGCAAAATTTGAGCAAAATCCCTTAATTGGATTTTGAGGAGATGTGTCGACAAAGTCTTCCTATGTTGTAATATGCATTAAGTCGATAAAGTCCCATAACTCCTGTAAAATTTGTTCAATCAAAATAGCAGCATAATATGATCAAGTACATATGGTGGCAAATATTTAAACTAAATTTCAGCATAATCTGTTCAATGGTTTCCGAGGAGTTGCGCCCACAAAATGTTCCTAAGCTGTAGCATGCATTAAGTCGATAAAGTCCCATAACTCCTGTAAAATTTGACCAATCAAAATGGCGATGCGATATGATCTTGTACATATGGTGACTAACAATCCTGTAAATTATCATGAATTCGGACACATACTGCTAAAATCAAAACATAATTTAAAACGGAGAACATAATTTAATAAATATTCACATTTTTCTCAAAATTAGAACTGTATGGATAGGTTTCTATGGCAACCAAAAGGTCCTCAATCCACTGCAATGCATTTTTGACCCCTTTCCAAAAAAAAA
>MJUU01009875.1:293077-329102 GCA_002080025.1 Modiolus philippinarum
ACATGAACAGCCACTCATACCCTCTCACTTGAAAAGGCAAGTAAGCCGCACTTCTCGCGTATACCCCATTAGCCCAATATTTATAAATGACAAAAAGTCAGGTTTTCATTATGTGATTTATACTTAATCGTTACAAATGACCAAAATAACTCATTTTTTAAAAATATTTTATGTTATCATATCCTTTTGAAGTAATTTTATATGTTATGATCAGCCCGGGATGATCAGGGACTAATATAATATGATATATTTTGTCCCAGTTGTGATATTATATATTATCATCGGCTATAGAGCTAACATCGTGAGTTAGGCTGCAAGTAGAAATCTATTATACGGTAAGGCGAGGCCGCATCGTATAATAGACCTCTACGTGTAGCTCTTTAGCCGATGATAATTTTTTTTTGTCTTCTATGAACATGAATCTTTCAATTCTAATGAATCGGCCATTATGTGTTGAATTTTACTGTGACCGACAAAGAGATATAAATAGATCAATACACAAATTACACAGGTGACAGTGGACTTGTCCATTATAGCTATTGGGGAGTGTCTTCAATCCTAACTCCACGTGTTTGTGTTGTTATAAATATTTTGATTGATAATTATGTTTGTCACTTTATGTAATGTAGTTATTGTTTATGTTTGATTTTCAACTCGTGCATGCGGGTCAATCTTTTACGTAAATATACTTTATCTTTTTATTTACATCAAAAAGTGTTTGTAAGGGTGCGTGTCTTCTATCGAAAACCCACGTGATTGTGCTTTTTTTACTCATCAACAAAGGCTTACAATCATTTTCCCGCGTGAACACTGTAGTTTGTCATTCTCGTATGAACCAATCAGCGATTACAACAAGAGTTGTCAGAAGACAACATAGCTCGCCGGGGATTCCAGTAACCTCAATACACAATAAATTCGAATGAAAGCTTTCTTCACAAGAAAGTCGGAAATGAATTATAAACACCCTATCACTAAACAACTTAATGCTAGGAGCAAAATTAAAGTTTTTAAAAAATTGCCCTCAGGGCAAGGTCAAGGTTAAAATGTCTACAAATATGGTACCATTAGAAGCTCTCATCAAAACAACATCACATACCAAATATGAACACCCTACCACTAAACAACTTAATTCTAGAAGCAAAGTTTAAGTTTTAAAAAAATTGCCCTCAGGGAAAGGTCAAGGTCAAAATGTCTACAAGTATGGTACCAGAAGAAAGCTGTCATCATGAGGAAGTTATATACTAAATATGAACACCCTACAACTAAAAGCCTACCTTCTAGAGGCAAGGTTTAAGTTTTTCAAAAATTGCCCTCAGGGAAAGGTCAAGGTCAAAATGTCTACAAATTAGGTACCACTAGAAAGCTCTCTTCATAAGGAAGTCATATACCAAATATAAACACCCTACCACTAAAAGCCTACCTTCTAGAGGCAAGGTTAAAGTTTTTCAAAAATTGCCCTCAGGGAAAGGTCAAGGACAAAATGTCTACAAATATGGTACCACTAGAAAGCTCTCATCATAAGGAAGTCACAAACCAAATATGAACACCCTACCACTCAAATCCTACCTTCTAGAGGCAAGGTTAAAGTTTTTTTATATACTGCCCTAGGGGCAAGGTCAAGGTCAAAATGTCTACAAATATGGTACCACAAGAAAGCTCACGTCACAAGGATGCCACATACAAAATATCAACATCCCATCTCTTAACGTCTCCATTCCACAAGCAAGGTTAAAGTTTGCTGACGACACCGACGACGCCGACGCCGACGCCGGGGGTATGACAATAGCTCTCCGGACATTCGTCCCGGCGAGCTAAAAGAGACTTCATAGAAGACAAATAATATTTCACACTTTTGGATTCATTTTTTACAAAACATGCATACATTTGGTATCTAGAGAAGGAAAACAGCTAAAATGCAAAATTTTTCAGTCTTATATGGTAATTGTGGACAAAAAACATAAAAAATGTTGTGTCGCTACAATTGAAATAAGCACCGACATATAATATCTCCCACTTTTGAGGTCATTTTTAACAAAAGATTCATAAATTTGGTATCGCGAGAAAAAGGAAAAAAGCTTAAATGCAAAATATTCAGTCTTATAAGTAATTTTGGGAAAAATACACAGACATGTTAACCTTTAGGAAGTCCTCTCAGTGAGAATCTCACTGGCTAGCAGTGAGCTCCCAGTGAGCATTTTTATCGAACTTTTTTGCGCGCGACGCGCGACTAGAAATATAAAGAAAAACATTCTTTACTTTAGATTCAGTACAGTATTGCAATAAAAATCAATGTGCATGTCCTGAGTGTAGTTTCGAAATTCTTCTGCTTGTGACAGTTGGTAGTCAAGTTCTTCCTCTGTCAAGTCATCTAGTTCTTAAGTTTCATTATTTTTGCATATGACTAAATAACGAAGTCACTGTAGATTTACTATCTACATATGGGCATTTCGACAACTTATGTCTCATCAGTGCATGCTACTGAGAATGGTAGGTTGTGCTTCAGCTTCAAATAACAAAAACCGAAGTTACTGTGAATAACGTAAACAGAATTTCAGCATTTTGAGTCCGAAGTCGAGCACTACGTTTGTGTCCCTCTGTTTCTTTATGGCAAACAACGTCATTTCATCCTCCGTGCACTACGGAAAAGGTTATGCCACACAACAGAAACAATGCGTGTATATATTTATCACTCTTGCTCAAAAAGTCCACCTCTTTTATCCATTCATTTTGGAATTTTGAATTGTATCTCTTCCCTTTTCGCGGAGGCGACGCCATTTTGTCGTCAATACAGGCCACAGACCCCAATTAATTTCGTAGTGCTTTCTAACCAAAAGTCGGGTCAAATAAAAAAATCGCACCATTTTAAAAGATATGAAACTTTGCATGCTTGAAGTACACTACAATCCCGTTAAAATATTGAATTGCCAGGAAAATCGTCCTCTGCTTTTTGCTGTACTAGCCTTAAATTTAATTTTCATGTGTGACGCTTCAATAAAGTGAAAGTTGCGGCAGGAATATTGACCCTTGAACTTGAGACACTTTGCGACTTCCTTTTCAAGAAATGTCAGTTTTAAACATACAGAGGCATAATCCAGACACTCTTCAATGCGAAAATACTTATAAACATGAACATTTTGCATTAGAAAGTACACAATTAAAATTTAAAAATATTGCATGAATATATTCGTAATTCTTCGTAGGTAACGGGTCCGTTCGCCCTAATTACATGTTCGCCCTGGGTCCGTTCGCACCTAGAGTTCGTTCGGCCTGTTTTTCCATAAAAGGTATAAAGCTTAATCCTAGTACTACAACTTATGGTATAAATTTTAATTATATTTCAGTTTTGAAGTCAATCTTAAACTTTGAAATGTCACAATTATTTACTAGTCACCAGGGATTAATAGTTGATTAATTGTCCTTAACTTTATTTGTTTTTATTTATCAATCATTAGTCTAAATTACTTTTGAATGTAATTAAATGTTTATCAGGTATAATTATTTAGTCTTTTAATTTTACCGATTGACCATTAATTGTCTTTGATGTATTTATGATATTTATAATCAGCTTGGAAATGTACAATCAATGCAAGAAGGAACTGGTAGACATAAAAGGAGATTTTTTTCACAACTTGTCTCCTTTGATCTTGAGTTTGTTTATACAACATACAGAAGATACCAAAGGAAAAGTTATATTTATTTTTTTCTTATAAATTACACTAGGTGAATAAATGCAAAAAAAAATACAAAATAATTTATAACACTTTGTACATCATTATTGTATGAAGTAAGTTCTTATGTACCTTTACATATAATCACCCCTAGTAAGTAGTGTTATCCGCGAACGGTGACGCACGGTTGAATAACGTTCTTTTTTTTTTGATAAATTGTGTAAGTTAATTACTATTTCTGCTTAATTGCATTTTATTGAATTTTATTTTAAACAATTTTGTCAAAACATGATCATTATCAAATATATAGGGCGAATAGGTAGTAGGGCGAACGGACCCAGGGCGAACGGGTATCAGGGCGAACAGGTAATAGGGTGGACGTGAATCAGGGCGAGTATACCACGAGGAAAGGAACGTAATTGGGATCTGTAGCCTATCAAATCCACATTTTTCTAACAAAATCAAAATAATTTTGCGTAGATGTAGGCAAACATATATCATGAAAGTCTGCAAAGTTTTACGTTGTTTACTATAGTAGAAAGAAAGTAAAGGCCCTTTGTATGACCCCGCCCATCACTACTTTTTTACCTTTTCATTAGATCACATGCATGAACAATGAGCCATCTGTTTACTCTTGTAACTTTCTTATTTCTGGGAATTTCGGAATGAAATAAGGAGCAAAATATTTGTCAAAGACGGTTTATTCGGCAACAAATTGTTTTTCTAACCTCATTCGCAGCCGATTTTAAATACCATTAAATTTGTTTAAATTTTTTAAAAATTTAAAATTTTTGTTTAAAATTCAACATTTTTGGCGATATCGCCCGATAGTTTTTTACGTAGTTACTACCAATGATAGGCTAAAAATGTCATTTTGTGTGTTTAGCATCCTTCCGGGAGCATCAGTTGATATATGGTAGTCTAATCCTGCGTTCTGATTGGCTGTTAAAATCACGTGACCTCAAACAAAGATTCTGATTGGCTACGAGGATCGTGACGTCACAGAAAAAATCCCCTTATGCAAATGAATAAATCACCTATCATGTCATCGGTAATAAAAATGTCAAAAATGATTGACAGTTCGAAGGATGAAAATTTGGAACTGCATTAATACCCTATATACGGGCTAATAATCGATTCTGTGTTTGTCTAGAAGTCTTCTGGAGCCATTTTGAGACCTTCACACATGAGTAATTTTGTCTTTTAAAACTACAGTGATGCCCTTACCGGCTTGTTTTTTATCCTATGTGTGTCTACGGGTCTTTTTGAGCTATTTGGGCACATGAGTGATTTTGCTCTTCACAGTGACATCGAAGGCATGTATGACCTTATTACCGTGCCCAGAAGTCTTTTGAAAATTCTTTTTTGGCATTGTTATGCAAGAGTGATTTTATCTTTTAAAGCGACAGTTTAGTCATATACCGACTTGTTTTCGATCCTATTAAGTTCCTCCTTGAAACACGTGTACAGCAAAACGAAATTTAATGGGTTTTTTATGCAACTTCGGTATTTTTTGTACTATGTGTGTTTACGAGTCTTTTGGAGCCGTTTCTTTCAGAATACTTAAAAAGATATATGGCATTAATATAAGAACATACAAATATTTTAGAAATGATTGTTTAACGCCTTGTCGCAATTTCAACTTAGAATATGGAAATTAAAATAGTTATAAAATGATTTTGTGTACACATATGGTTCCTTATTTTATTATGCACAAGTTTCACATCTCTAAAAATTGTATTTTAAACAATCGTGTCTACTATCGAGACTTTGAACTAATGCACAATTGCTCCTTTTCAACACTGCTAAAAATGCCGTATTACATACCAAACTGTAACTCTACCTAAACCTATAAAAAGCGTTATGCGTCGCTAGAAAGAAATATTGTATAATTTTTGTAAAAGTGGTCGTTTAACATACCCAATTGAAGATAACACTTGTTAATAAAGGGCTACGCCGAGCGCAGCATGATACGACCGCAGCATGTCGATCACTGAAATATGAACAAGTGTAATTTAAAGTGAGTATGGACACAATAAGGAGATTGACCCAGTAATTAGCTGGACACAAACTAAGGAAAATAAAAATTAGCCCCTATGACTCCTTCTGATTCCTCTTTGACGCTTTATAGCTCAGAAATGGTAAGAGCTACGCCAAATCCATTGACATCACACTGAAAGCTTATATTAAGAGGAATCCAAAGAATCCCATCAAAATCTGATGAAAAATTAAAATTTCAGGTAACCTGCATGTTTGCAATTTTTGCCCTGTTTGGCCCCTCATAGCTTGGAAAAGTTATCAAAAATCTGATGGTGCAGCACTATGTTAATTTTTAATCAGGAATCCATTGCAAAAAACTGCATCAAAATCGGACTAAAAATAAAAAAATTAAAATTTTGGAAATTTGCCCCTTTTGGGCCCCATTTATCTCGTGAACGGTACATGCCACATGAAATCCGTTGCATACTACTGATTGAAAATTTCCTCAGGAGCACACTGAAAGAAACCCTATCAAAATCCGATATATAATAAACATTCTACAGTAAAATATGTAAAAACATAAAATTTAACCCTTTTTGGCCCCTTTTCTTAAAACGGGTGGGGCCACAATGACCAAAACTTAGCCAAGCCTTTTTCTTTTTGTGTCAAGGAACATTGTGTTAAAATTTCATAAGGATTGATCATCTGGAACTAAAGTTATTGACCAAAAACAAAAGTGTCTACAGACGACAACGACGACGACGACGACAGCACCATACCATTATACGACCGCAAAAATTTTTGCGGTCGTATAAAAAAACTATTTCTTAATAACGAAACAAGGAAGTTACTGTATATTTATTTCATGCATATGGTAATTTCGACAACTTATGTCTCTTCAGTGCAGAGAAAATCAAACATTGGAAATCTAGAATTTGTAATCTAAACTATCTACAGCTCAAAACTTATAAGTGCGCATCCGTAAGTTTACATATATGAACCGCTATTGCTTATCTGTTTCCCAGATGACAATAGATCTTTCCCTTTAAAAGCTTTCTATTGTTGTTTCCTCTACCGAAGTAGACTTAACTACCGGATTTAATATGTTCAACACTGCGGGTGTTTTATAAAAAGCAGGAGATGCTTACTCTACCGGTGCACCTGATCTCGTCATTGGTTTTAATTTATGTCTGTCTGTTCATCTGTATGGGTGTTTCCTCTTTATGTGACGTCTCTGTCTCTTTGTGTTTCCGATGTTGGATGTTGCCATTGTCTTTGGATTATTTTTCAGACTGACTGTTCGGCCATCACTTATTTTATATAGGGTCTTATAAAAAAGTGAGACTTATTAATTTGGCTGTGATATTTGTCCAAATGACAATACTGATAGATCAAGGTGGTGGTCATTAAATGCTCAAATCAAAGTGCGACGTTTGAAGGTGATAGCAAAGCATCGTATTGAAGTTTATTATTCGCACATTGCAAATAAGTCCAAACCAAAGACAATCCAGTGTTATAGTTATTTGGTGTACGCTTTACAAAGTTCTTTTAACATAATAATGTAACATATCAAACTGAAGCCGATTAATTGTACATATATAGTTTTACATTTCTAGACTATTTTTTTCAAATAACTAAGTACCGAAGTTACTGTGAATTTAAATTCTGCATATGCGCATTTCGACAACTTATGTCTCTTCAGTGCAGATAAAATCTAAACGTTTGGAAGACCATTAACTCAAAGATGTTTAAAACTTATAGAGAACAAATAACCAAAATGATCTAAATGTAAAGCCAAAATCAGCTAAGGACAGAGCTTTGCATGAGGGAGATACTCCTGAGTTTTTAACAAAATTTACAAAAATTTAGAGGTAAATGTAAGGTTCCAAATAGAATCGGCTTTCTGGTCAGCACTGAAGTACTCACTACTGGGCTGGTGAATACCCTCGGGGACTAACAGTCCACCAGCAGTGGCATCGACCCAGTGGTAACAAATAACTAAGTACTGAAGTTACTGTGAATTTAAATTCTGCATATGTGCATTTAGACAACTTATGTCTCTTCAGTGCAGATAAAATCTAAACGTTTGGAAGACCATTAACTCAAAGATGTTTAAAAACTGATAGAGAACAAATAACCAAAATGATCTAAATGTAAAGCCAAAATCAGCTAAGAACAGAGCTTTGCATGAGGGAGATACTCCTTAGTTTCAAATGACGAGATGTGAAGCTCTTGTACCATTAGTGGGAAAAATAAATCAGTCGCTTTGTTTTGTTTCCTTCCCAAAAATCCAGAAAGCTGGAGACAAGGTTTCTAGTAGTAGTATCATGAAGATCAATCCAGATTAATGAATAGGTGCAGCAACGAAAATGTCATTCCATGAGTAAGTATTTCTTAACCTTTCAGAACACCTTTAAATTATGCTGATGACACGGCTGAAGATTTATGTGTGTGATGTCATTTTGTAGTTGGTTACTTATTTTGCCCTTCTTTCTTGTGTGATCATGTTATCTTCAAGATGACTTCAAGATGAAGATGAAAATGAAGAACAACAATAAAAGCGTTGTTCCATTGCTTTGTTTTACCATGTATTTGTAGAGACTTTGTACATTTACTCCACATTCCTTCATTGCTAATCGTTTGATTTACTACTAAGAAATTTAATGACTTTATTTACTTTTTCGTGCTCCAAGTTTATTTCCTATGATCATACTCACAAATGGATACAGCACCACAAAACTTAAACAACAAAACAGATATAAACAAAAGCGAAACATGATTAAACACTAGTAATCTATATCCTACAAAAACAAGAGCAATCATCGGGTACTCTGGTCAGCATTATCTGATATAGCAAACCGTCACACATTCCCAGTATTAAGTTGTGTGTTTAGTCATAGCCTTTGCACACTATCATACAATAAGCAATTAATCTATTGGAAAAAAAACTATGCTCATACATTGCAATGATGTGTCAAACCATTTTGACGATAGAAAACTTCTGTAGTGAAAACAGACAATAAACTAAATGATATAGTTTGGTAATCTTCCCCAAACAAATGAAAACAATTACACAATTCACTTCGTAAAATCCTGCTATCTTAATTACATATCTATTTTTCTCACATAAATTTTTTTAATTCGGCCTTTGTATACAATGTTAATATAAAAGTGAAATCGTTTGCGTTTCTTCAAACTTCAAGCGTCAAACTTTGAACTGGCATTCCATTGGTACTGATAAAAGAATATGAAATAGATATATTTTCGGTTATTAATGTTATTATTGCTTCATTCTTTCACTCTAAAAAAAACGTGCTTTCTTTTCCATATACTTAATAGCAAACATATTTTCCTAGTCTGTTCTCAACCGATCAATTGAAATCAGATTTGTTCCTATCGTTGTTCACGTTTGTCTTTTGTCTTATTTAAGTTTTTCCTCTGTAGTTCCGTAGCAGATTGTGGCATGTAATTATAATTTTCAGCCATTGTAGGCGTTTCCTGTTGTCACTTTTATTTCATTGGTGTTTGCACGAAATAAACTTATCATCTGGAAATCTCCATTTCTGTATCTCAAGGTCAGCTAAAATATAAAAGAACAACTGCTTTACTTCGCAACCCTTTTCCCTTCATTTACAACCAAATGTAAACATTCTGAACAGAGTTTCGTGAATTTAAAGCCAATGATCGAACATTTTTAATGTTTAATGTGATGCTTTTTAATAATTTTATCAGTTTCTGAAATACAACCATAAGTAATCGCATGAAGATAAATATTGATGAAAAATAATTTCTCATTGTTGATAGAGATTTGTAATAAGAGGTTTGTCAAACGCTCCTTGACCCTTCCTTCAAAATTATGGTCTGTCTTTTTCTTTCCCTTTTCGAGATAGTGGTCATTGAGTTAGGTTACTCCACCTGTCTTGGGTTTATTTGTATGTTTATCATGCGATAGGGGGAAACGGGATAGATAAAGAGGAGGTTTGGGTACCAATAAACTTGTTTAACCCTACCGCTGGCTTTTGCTAGTGCCGGTAATATGTCCGGTTATTCCGAGTTACTATCGTTACCTTTGTCATTTGTCTTTTTATTGATTATTTTATATATCTGACGTAAGTATATGGAGTAAATGAACATGAGACGATAACACATATGTTAACTCCAACTGCAATAATTTTAATGAACTGTATTGACCATTTCGAAAATTAGTTCCTCATCAGCAGCACTAGAACCCAAACATAGGAATAAATGTTTAAAATGCATAAAACCAAACGAAATCCGAATAATCAGTAATATCAAAAATCTACGATGGAGGGGGTTAAACTTTAGGTTTTAGAATTTACATACATTTATGTTTTCTACGTGAAAAGTGACATGTTATTGTGATTTTTAGCCATTGTTGGTGTATCTTCTTTCTGTTGCAATCGAATACAAGATAAAGCATCACAATATCACAATCGTCCATTGCATGTATTTCTTTTTCTTGTATGCAATATAAAACTTAGAGCCCTTCTTGTAAATGTATAATCGGAATACTTCCTTCATCGTGTAAAACATACATATCTTTAGAAATCGTTATGTACAAATATGTAGATACTTGTCCAACACGGTACATATTTTGCCGTACATGTGCTAGCTGAAACAGATAATGCTTAAATAAGTGATTGCACAAACATATTGGCGTATACTAGTTTTTCGACAATGTTGCGTGGAAGTAGCAATGAAATCAGTTTTTAGGCTGAAGTGTCATAAGTTCATTCCCTTTGCTTTTTTGTTTCACCAATTCCGTTTTTATTTTCCTTTGTAGTTTTAGAGCTTACACGTTATATCCAGGTAATCATACAATTATAACATTTGTATGTCTCTTGACCATTTTATCTGCTGTCTCTGTCTAAACAATCTTAAAAACTCAATAAAACGACTCTCCAAAATTTGTGCTTTGAATATCAGACACATGTATTTCCATGTAAAGTTACAAATTAATTACAAATTTAAAGCGTATTTCTTTTAATTAATGTATTTATGTAATTATTGGCCGTTATGCAGTGATGTTCTAGAGTTTAATTCTGTGAAATTAATAGTTAGATAAATACTTCTCCATGTTATGAATCTTCATTGTGTGTATGTGGGTGTTTGCAGAATAAAAATACCGTCAATAAATACGGATTTGGCAGTGTATTTCTTGAAATACACGTATCCGTTTAATATTTAATTGCAGTTGGTTACAGTCATTCCTCATTTCTGTATTTCATTATATTCTTACATTTTTTATCGATGTTACATCACTTTAATACCCATGGGTATGAACAATCATAGATAATGCGACCCTTTTATTTTGACTCATATGATATATCCCTATAACCCCCCCCCCAGTACTTGAATCGGTTTTCAGGGGTTTTCCGGCTACAGAGCTGTCGGCCGCGTCCTCAGTTGGTGGATAGGGAATGCCATGTCTATGCGTAGAAGTAAGTTTAAATACAGAAAGCGCGAACCTTGTAGCCAAGCTGTGTGGAGAAACGCAACGCTTCATGCAGTACAAAAATATCTTCTATATTTCTCTAAAGTGAGCGGACGCAGTTGGGTGTCGTAAAGAAGGCTAAAATTCCTACCCCTACACATTTTCCCCTTTTAAAGTGCAATAAAAAAACTCGTTGCCTCGGTTGTCCCCTTCACTTTTATTTACATTGTTTTGAATTGATTAACTTGTTATCGTGCTGATATGGCTGGAATATTGCTCACGGGACGTTACACTTCAACTAATCAATCAATCCATCTCTCTATAACCGAATAGTCTTAATACAAAAAATGAATGTTTGCCTGAAAAAATTCATTTTCATGTAAACGAAAAGAAAAGGGCTTGTCAGGATAAAAATGACCACCATTACTAATCATCTTTATCTACATGCAATTATGAATTGCTCATGAATTCATTCTATATTCTGTTCTGCATTCTTTTTTTTATTGTACTGGTATATTGTTAAATCAATCTAGACTTTTTTGTTCTTGATCAAAGCGAAATATTGTAGAAGAGAATAAAACTTTTTTATTTATTGATTGAATGAAAGTGTTGCCAGACAAACTGAAAGATTTTTTAATGCATAGTTATGGTTTTCTGCCTAATGAATTGTTTACAGATTGCTTGAATTTTATGAAAGAGGTCTACGTATGTCGGAATAAAAATCGTTGGCCCCGGTTGTTTATTTAGGTGTCAGTGTTATGAAATATTTGGACATTGGGCTTTTCAACTCATGATAACTTTTTTCTTTCCTTTAAACTATTGAAATAAGTCCGCTTTGTTCAAACATATTATGTACATTTCACAATACAAACAAGCCAATTGTACTGGTCTGGTCATTTCTATTTGCCATCAATCAAATTAACACATACAAAATGTTATTTTGTTTTACCTGTACAGTTGTTACCGAGTGTATCTTAACATATCCACGATACAATGATGTACGCGTAGTCTGTAAAAGATAATAGTGTACGATTTTGTAACTCGTTACTATTTGTAAATTAAAACATATTTGCAACAGAATTATCTCCTTTTGTGTTTTTGTCGTAATTCTGTAAATGTGGAAAGTTTCGATTGATATTATTCTGTGTCAAGAAAAATACTCTCATGTTACAGTGGCGAGACGTGACTTAAAGTAATTGCACACACTCTTTAAATCCCGTTATTTGCAAAATGAGATCGTCTAACAATAAGACCAAATAATCTTTAAGTTCGGAAACTTCGTTCATTTGCTCTCTGGTATATTGTCTTCTGTAAAGCATAATATTGGATATCGTAGCTTTCATGTCATTTAAAACGAAATGATATTCCGAAAAGAAGTACAATATCCTATTTGGTGGCGTCTTATATATCACCGAAGCATTATCGAGAATTTTCATCATAAAATACGTCTTCCTAGAATTGATGCAACCATTAATTAATACCATACTGAGGGCATGGAAAGTTAAAAGACTCTCTCTCTCTCTCTCTCTCTCTCTCTCTCTCTCTCTCTCTCTCTCTCTGCAATCAGGCGAATCTTCTCACTTATCTGTGCATTTTGGTTTTGCGGCGTGGGTTCACACTGTCGCTTGGAGACCGGCGCGAAATCAGATCGCGGCCCGGGGCCAGCACCCTGCAACCATAAAAGGCACGGCAGTAATCGTATTTGTTTGAGGTAGAAACTGCCTACCGACCTTTCTACACTTTCCACATTTACGGAATAATGACAAAAACACAAAAGGAGATAATTCTATTGTAAACATGTTTTACTTTACAAATTGTGACGAGTTACAAAATCGTACACTATTATCTTTTACAGACTACATGTACATCATTGTATCGTGGATATGTTAAGATACACTCGGTAACAACTGTACAGGTAAAACAAAATAACATTTTTTATGTGTAAATTTGATTGGTGGCAAATAGAAATGATCAGACAAGTACAGTTTCCTTGTTTGTATTGTGAAATGTGCACAAAGCGGACTAATTTCAATAGTTTAAATGTAAGAAAAAAGTTATCATGAGTTGAAAAGCCCAATGTCTAAATATTACATAACATTGACATCTAAATGAACAACCGGGGCCAACGATTTTCATTCAGACATACGTAGACCTCTTTCATAAAATTCAAGCAATCTGTAAACCATTCATTAGGCAGAAAACCATAACTATGCATTAAAAAATCTTTCAGTTTGTCTGGCAACACTTTCATTCAAGCAATAAATAAAAAAGTTTTATTCTCTTCTACAATATTTCGCTTTATTCAAGAAAAAAAGTCTAGATTGATTTAACAATATACCGGTACAATAAAAAAAAGAATAAAGAACAGAATATAGAATGAATTCATGAGCAATTCATAATTGCATGTAGATAAAGATGATTAGTAATGGTGGTCATTTTTATCATGACAAGCCCTTTCCTTTTCGTTTATATGGAAATGAAATTTTTCAGGAAAACATTCATTTTTTTGTATTAAGACTATTCGGTTATAGGGAGATGGATTGATTGATTAGTTGAAGTGTAGCGTCCCGTGAGCAATATTCCAGCCATATCAGCACGATAACAAGTTAATCAATTCAAAACAATGTAAATAAAAGTAAAGGGGACAACCGAGACAACGAGTTTTGATTGCACTTGAAAAGGGGAAAATGTGTAGGGGTAGGAAATTAAGCCTTCTTTACGACACCCAAGTGCGTCCGCTCATCTTAGAGAAATATAGAAGATATTTTTATACTGCATGAAGCGTGGTGTTTCTCCACACAGCTTGGCTTTCCGTATTATGAACTTACTACTACGCATAGACCTGACATTCCCTATCCACCAACTGAGGACGCGGCCGACAGCTCTGTAGCCGGAAAACCCCTGAAAACCGATTCAAGTACTGGGGGGGTTATAGGGATATATCATATGAGTCAAAAGAAAAGGGACGAATTATATATGATTGTTCATACCCATGGGTATTAAAGTGATGTAACATCGATAAAAAAATGTAAGAATATAATGAAATACAGAAATCAGGAATGACTGTAACCAACTGCAATTAAATATTAAACGGATACGTGTATTTGAAGCAATACACTGCCAAATCCGTATTTATTGACGGTATTTTTTATTCTGCAAACACCCACATACACACAATGAAGATTCATAACATGAAGAAGTATTTATCTAACTTTTAATTTCACAGAATTAAACTCTAGAACATCACTGCATAACGGCCAATAATTACATAAATACATTAATTAAAAGAAATACGCTTTAAATTTGTAATTAATTTGTAACTTTACATGTAAATACATGTGTCTGATATTCAAAGCACAAATTTTGGAGAGTCGTTTTATTGAGTCTTCAAGATTGTTTAGACAGAGACAGCAGATAAAATGGTCCAGAGACATACAAATGTTATAATAGTATGAATACCTGGATATAACGTGTAAGCTCAAAAACTACAAACTACAAAGGAAAATAAAAACGGAATTGGTGAAACAAAAAAGCAAAGGGAATGAACTTATGACACTTCAGCCTAAAAACTGATTTCATTGCTACTTCCACGCAACATTGTCGAAAAACTAGTATACGCCAATACGTTTGTGCAATCACTTATTTAAGCATTATCTGTTTCAGCTAGCACATGTACGGCAAAATATGTACCGTGTTGGACAAGTATCCACATATTTGTACATAACGATTTCTAAAGATATGTATGTTTTACATGATGAAGGAAGTATTCTGATTATACATTTACAAGAAGGGCTCTAAGTTTTATATTGCATACAAGAAAAAGAAATACATGCCATGGACTATGGTGATGTTGTGATGCTTTATCTTGTATTCGATTGCAACAGAAAAAAGATAAAATCACAATAACATGTCACTTTTCACGTAGAAAACATAAATGTATGTAATTTCTAAAACCTAAGGTTTAACACCCTCCATCGTAGTTTTTTTTTATATTCATGATCATTCGGATTTCTCTTGGTTTTATGCATTTTAAACATTTATTTCCTATATTTGGGTTGTAGTGCTGCTGAGGAATTTATTTTCGAAATGGTCAATACAGTTCATTAAAATTATTGTAGTTGGAGTTAACATATGTGTTATCGTCTCATGTTCATTTACTCCATATACTTACGTAAGATATATAAAATAATCAATAAAAAGACAAATGACAAAGGTAACGATAGTAACTCGGGATAACCGGACTTGTAACCGGCACTAGCAAAAGCCAGCGGTACGGTTAAACAGGTTTATTGGTACCCAAACCTCCCCTTTATCTATCCCGTTTCCCCCTAACGCATGATAAACATACAAATAAACCCAAGACAGGTGGAGTAACCTAACTCAATGACCACTATCTCGAAAAGGGAAAGAAAAAGACAGATCATAATTTTGAAGGAAGGGTCAAGGAGCGCTTGACAAACCTCTCATTACAAATCTCTATCAGCAATGAGAAATTGTTTTTCATCAATATTTATCTTCATGCGATTACTTGTGGTTGTATTTCAGAAACTGATAATATTATTAAAAAGCAATCACATTAAACATTAAAAATGTTCGATCCTTGGCTTTAAATTCACGAAAATGTTTACATTTGGTTGTAAATGAAGGGAAAAGGGTTGCGAAGTAGAGCTATTGTTCTTTTATATTTTAGCTGAACTTGAGATACAGAAATGGAGATTTCCAGATGATAAGTTTATTTCGAGCAAACACCAATGAAATAAAAGGGACAACAGGAAACACCTACAATGGCTGAAAATTATAATTACATGCCACAATCTGCTTCGGAACTACACAGAAAAAACTTAAATAAGACAAAAGACAAACGTAAACAACGATAGGAACAAATCTGATTTCAATTGATCGGTTGAGAAGAACAGACTAGGAAAATATGTTTGCTATTAAGTATATGAAAAAGGAAGCACGTTTTTTTAGAGTGAAAGAATGAAGCAATAATAACATTAATAACCGAAAATATGTCTATTTCATATTCTTTTATCAGTACCAATGGAATGCCAGTTCAAAGTTTGACGCTTGAAGTTTGAAGAAACGCAAACGATTTCACTTTTATATTAACATTGTATGCAAAGGCCGAATTCAAAAAATTTATGTGAGAAAAATAGATATGTAATTGAAATAGCAGGATTTTACGAAGTGAATTGTGTAATTGTTTTCATTTGTTTGGGCAAGATTACCAAACTACCGTATAGCGGGTAATTTTCGCGTATTTTCGCGGATGGACTTAAATCGCCAAAATAAATTCCGCGACGATTTTATGTATCATTAAGATACATATAGGATCTTTGATAATCTGCGAAAATTTAAAACGCTAAAATTTTTGGCATACATTTTCTACTCAAATTCGCGAAATTTTTGACCCGCGAAAATAACCCGCTATACGGTATATCATTTAGTTTATTGTCTGTTTTCACTACAGAAGTTTTCTGTCGTCAAAATGGTTCGACACATCATTGCAATGTATGAGCATAGTTTTTTTCCAATAGATTAATTGCTTATTGTATGATAGTGTGCAAAGGCTGTGACTAAACACACAACTTATTACTGGGAATGTGTGACGGTTTGCTATATCAGATAATGCTAACCAGTGTACCCGATGATTGCTCTTGTTTTTGTAGGATAAAGACTACTAGTGTTTAATCATGTTTCGCTTTTGTTTATATCTGTTTTGTCGTTTAAGTATTGTGGTGCTGTATCCATTTGTGAGTATGATCATAAGAAATAAACTTGTCAAAATAATTGAAACATCGGATAACGAAAAGGTAAATAAAGTCATTAAATTTCTTAGTACTAAATCAAACGATTAGCAATGAAGGAATGTGGAGTAAATGAACAAAGTCTCTACAAATACATGGTAAAACAAAGCAATGGAATAACGCTTTTATTGTTGTTCTTCATCTTGAAGTCATCTTGAAGATAACATGATCACACAATAAAGAAGGGCAAAATAAGTAACCAACTCTGAATGACATCACACACATAAATCTTCAGCCGTGTCATCAGCATAATTTTATCTGCACTGAAGAGACATAAGTTGTCGAAATGCGCATATGCAGAATTTAAATTCACAGTAACTTCGGTACTTAGTTATTTGTTACCACTGGGTCGATGCCACTGCTGGTTGACTGTTAGTCCCCGAGGGTATTCACCAGCTCAGTAGTCAGTACTTCGGTGCTGACCCGAAAGCCGATTCTATTTGGAACCTTACATTTACCTCTAAATTTTTGTAAATTTTGTTAAAAACTCAGGAGTATCTCCCTCATGCAAAGCTCTGTCCTTAGCTGATTTTGACTTTACATTTAGATCATTTTGGTTATTTGTTCTCTATCAGTTTTAAACATCTTTGAGTTAATGGTCTTCCAAACGTTTAGATTTTATCTGCACTGAAGAGACATAAGTTGTCGAAATGCGCATATGCAGAATTTAAATTCACAGTAACTTCGGTACTTAGTTAGTTGAACAAATAAGTCTAGAAATGTAAAACTATATATGTACAATTAATCGGCTTCAGTTTGATATGTTACACTATTATGTTAAAAGAACTTTGTAAAGCGTACACCAAATAACTATAACACTGGATTGTCTTTGGTTTGGACTTATTTGCAATGTGCGAATAATAAACTTCAATACGATCTTTTGCAATCACCTTCAAACGTCGCACTTTGATTTGAGCATTTAATGACCACCACCTTGATCTATCAGTATTGTCATTTGGACAAATATCACAGCCAAATTAATAAGTCTCACTTTTTTATAAGACCCTATGTAAAATAAGTGATGGCCGAACAGTCAGTCTGAAAAATAATCCAAAGACAATGGCAACATCCAACATCGGAAACACAAAGATACAGAGACGTCAAATAAAAAGGAAACACCCATACAGATGAACAAACAGACATAAATTAAAACCAATGACGAGGTGCACCGGTAGAGTAAGCATCTTCTGCTTTTTATAAAACACCCGCAGTGTTGAACATGTTAAATCCGGTAGTTAAGTCTACTTCCGTAGAGGAAACAACAATAGAAAGCTTTTAAAGGGAAAGATCTATTGTCAAATGGGAAACAGATAAGCAATAGCGGTTCATATATGTAAACTTACGGATGCGCACTTATATGTTTTGAGCTGTAGATAGTTTAGATTACAAATTCTAGATTTCCAATGTTTGATTTTATCTGCACTGAAGAGACATAAGTTGTCGAAATTACCATATGCATGAAATAAATGTACAATAACTTCCTTGTTTCTTTATTAAGGAATAGTTTTTTACACAAGTGTTATCTTCAATTGGGTATGTTAAACGACCACTTTTACAAAAATTATACAATATTTCTTTCTAGCGACGCATAACGCTTTTTATAGGTTTAGGTAGAGTTACAGTTTGGTATGTAATACGGCATTTTTTAGCAGTGTTGAAAAAGAGCAATTGTCCATTAATTCAAAGTGTCTGATAGTAGACACGATTGTTTAAAAAACAATTTTTAGAGATGTGAAACTTGTGCATAATAAAATAAGGAACCATATGTGTACACAAAATCATTTTAAAACTAACTCTTTTAATTTCCATATTCTAAGTTGAAATAATGACAAGGCGTTAAACAATCATTCTTAAAATATTTGTATGTTTTCATATTAATGCCATATTTCTTTTTAAGTATTCTTAGAGAAACGGCTCCAAAAGACTTGTAAACACACATAGTACAAAAAATACCGAAGTGGCATAAAACAATAAATTTCGTTTTGCTGTACACTTGTTTCAAGGAGGAACTTAATAGGATCGAAAACAAGTCGGTATATGACTAAACTGTCGCTTTAAAAGGTAAAATCACTCTTGCATGACGATGCCAAAAGAAGGCCTCAAAAGACTTCTGGGCACGCATTGAATCGGTAATAGGGTCATATATGACTTCAATGTCACTGTGAAGAGCAAAATCACTCCTGCGTGATGGTGCCCAAATGACCCAAGAAGACTTGAAGACACGCATGGGATAGAAAAAACAAGCGGTAAGGGACATCACTGTAGTTTTAAAAGGCAAAATTACTCATGTGTGAAGGTCCCAAAATGGCTCCAGAAGACTTCTAGACACACACAGAATCGAATAATAGCCCGTATATGTCTTAAATGTCATTTTAAGGGCAAAATCACTCATGTGTGACGATACGAAAGAGGCTTCAATAGACTTCTAGGCACACATAGAATCAATAATAAGGTCATACATAACTTCGATGTGATTTTTAAGGGCAAAATTACTCATGCGTAACGATACGAAAATGGTTTTCATAAGATTGTTAGAATTTTACATTTGTATGTAAATATTTTGACATGACATTCATAGTTTTATTACCTAATTAATATCAAATGAAAATACATTAATACGAGACGACAAAAATCGTATTTAATACGTTTACACAGTGGTGCATTGTTCGATTTAAAATTACAGCATTTTACATGTATTTTGTTCTCTTATTTTCTACTATTAGTAGATCCAATGACATTTATATTATCCATAAAAATAAGGTGCATTTTTACATTTTTTCTTGACATTGATGTATGCGATGTATGGGATAAAATGGCGGTTCCATTTTTTTTTTTTTTTTTTTTTTTTTTTTTTTTCGTTTTTTCATTTTTATTACCGATGACATGACAGGTTATTATCTATGAAAATAAGGCGCATTTTTTATATTCTTTCTTGACATTGATGTATGCGATGTACGGGGCATTACTGCCCTTCCAAATTTTCATCCTTTGAATGTCAATCATTTTTGACATTTTTATTACCGATGACGTGACAGGTGATTTATTCATTTGCATATGGGGATTTTTTCTGTGACGTCATGATCCTCGAAGCCAATCAGAATCTTTGTTTGAGGTCACGTGATTTTAACAGCCAATCAGAACGCAGGATTAGACTACCATATATCTACTAGCATCCTATTTGTTATCCTGAGAAAGGAAAAAAGCTAAAGTCAAAATATTTCAATCTTACAAGGTAAATATTGTGTCACAACAATTGAAATAAGCACTGACAAATAATGTCCCCCCTTTATGAGGTGATTTTTGTCAATAGATGTTTAAATTCTATATCAAGAGAAAGGAAAACAGCTAAAATGCAAAATATTTCAATCTTATAAGGTAATATTGAGAAAAATACATATAAATGTTGTGTCGCGACGATTGAAATAAGCATTAACATATAATGCCTCCCACTTTTGGATTCATTTTTGACAAAAGATCAATAAATTTGGTATCACGAGAAAGGAAGATAGCTAAAATGCAACATATTTCAGTCTTATAAGGTAGTTTGGGAAAAAAATACATATAAATTGGGTGTCGCAACAATTGAAATAAACACCAGCATATAATATCTCCCACTTTTGAGGTCATTTTGAACAAAAGGTGTATAAATTTGGTATCATGAGAAAGGAGAAAAAGCTAAAATCTAAATATTTCAATCTTAAAAGGTAAATGTTGTGTCACAACAATTGAAATAAGCACTGACAAATAATATCTTCCACTTTTGAGGTCATTTTTGACAAAAGATGTATAAATTTGGTATTGTGAGAAAGGACAAAAGCTAAAATGCAAAATATTTCAATCTTATAATGTATTTTGGGGAAAAATACATAAAAATGTTGTGTCGCGACAATTGAAATAAGCATTAACATATAATAACTCCCACTTTTTGATTCATTTTTGACAAAAGATGCATAAATTTTGTATCAAGAGAAAGAAAAAAAGATAAAATGCAAAATATTTCAGTCTTAAAAGGTTATTTTGGACAAAAAACATAAAAATGTTGTGTCGCGACAATTGAAATAAGCATCAACATATAATATCTCCCACTTTTGAGGTCATTTTGACAAAAGATGCATTAATTTGGTATCGCGAGAAAGGAAAAAAGCTAAAATGCAAAATATTTCAGTCTTATAAGGTAATATGGGAAAAAAATACATATAAATGTTGTGTCGTGAGGATTGAAATAAGCATTCACATATAATATCTCCCACTTTTGGATTCATTTTTGACAAAAAATGCATATTTTTGGTATCGCAAGAAAAGAAAACAGCTAAAATGCAAAATATTTCAGTCTTATAAGGTAATTTTTGTAAAATACATATAAATGTTGTGTCGCGACAATTGAAATAAGCACCAACTTATAATATCTCCCTCTTTTGGATTCATTTTTGACAATAGATCAATAAATTTGGTATAGCAAGGAAGGAAAATAGCTTAAATGCAAAATATTTCAGCCTTATAAGGTAGTTTCGGAAAAAATACATATAAATGCTGTGTAGCAACAAATGAAATAAACACCAACATATATAATATCTCCCACTTTTGAGGTCATTTTGAACAAAAGATGTATAAATTTGGTATCCTGAGAAAGAAAAAAAGCTTAAGTCAAAATATTTCAATCTGACAAGGTAATTATTGTGTGACAACAATTGAAATAAGCACTGACAAGTAATGTCCCCCCTTTTTGAGGTGATTTTTGTCAAAAGATGTATAAATTCTACATCACGAGAAAGGAACACAGCTAAAATGCAATCTTATAAGATAATATTGAGAAAAATACATATAAATGTTGTGTCGCGACGATTGAAATATGCATTAACATATAATTTTTCCCACTTTTGGATCACTTTTTGACAAAAAATGCAAAAATTTGGTATCGTGAAAAAGGAAAATATCAATAATGCAAAATATTTTAGTCTTATAAGGTCATTTGGGAAAAAATACATAAAAATGTTGTGTTACGACAATTGAAATAAGCACCAACGTATAATATCTCCCACTTTTGGATTCATTTTTGACAAAATATCAATAAATTTGGTATCGCGAGAAAGGAAAATAGCTAAAATGCAACATATTTCAGTTTTATAAGGTAGTTTGGGAAAAAATACATATAAATGCGGTGTCGCAACAATTGAAATAAACACCAACATATAATATCTCCCACTTTTGAGGTAATTTTGAACAAAAGATGAATAAATTTGGTATCGTGAGAAAGGAAAAAAAGCTAAAATCTAAATATTTCAATCTTAAAAGGCAAATGTTGTGTCACAACAATTGAAATAAGCACTGACAAATAATATCTCCCACTTTTGAGGTCATTTTTGACAAAAGATGTATAAATTTGGTATTGTGAGAAAGGACAAAAGCTAAAATGCAAAATAAATGTATTTTTGGGAAAAATACATATAAATGATGTGTCCCGACAATTGAAATAAGCATTAACATATAATATCTCCCACTTTTGGATTCATTTTTGACATAAGATGCATAAATTTTTTATAAAGAGAAATAAAAACAGCTAAAATGCAAAATATTTCAGTCTTATAAGGTTATTTTGGACAAAAAACATAAAAATGTTGTGTTGCAACAATTGAAATAAGCACCAACATATAATATCTCCCACTTTTGAGGTCATTTTGACAAAAGATGCATTAATTTGGTATCGCGAGAAAGAAAAAAAGCTAAAATGCATAATATTTCAGTCTTATAAGGTAATTTGGGGAAAAATACATATAAATGTTGTGTCGCGAGGATCGAAATAAGCATTAACATATAATATCTCCCACTTTTTGATTCATTTTTGACAAAAGATGCATAAATTTGGTATCGCGAGAAAGGAAAACAGCTAAAATGCTAAATATTTCAGTCTTATAAGGTAATTTTTGGAAAAATACATATAAACGTTGTGTCGCGACAATTGAAATAAGCACCAACATATAATATCTCCCTCTTTTGGATTCATTTTTGACAAAAGATCAATAAATTTGGTAAAGCGAGAAAGGAAAATAGCTTAAATGCAAAATATTTCAGTCTTATAAGATAGTTTCGGAAAAAATACATATAAATGCTGTGTAGCAACAAATGAAATAAACACCAACATATAATATCTCCCATTTTTGAGGTCATTTTGAACAAGAGATGTATAAATTTGGTATCCTGAGAAAGGAAAAAAGCTGAAGTCAAAATATTTCAATCTGACAAGGTAATTATTGTGCATGTTGTGTGACAACAATTGAAATAAGCACTGACAAATAATGTTCCCCCCCCTTTTTTGAGGTGATTTTTGTCAAAAGATGTATAAATTCTATATCACGAGAAAGGAAAACAGTTAAAATGCAAAATATTTCAATCTTATAAGGTAAAGTTGAGAAAAATACATATAAATGTTGTGTAGCGACGATTGAAATATGCATTAACATATAATGTCTCCCACTTCTGGATTCATTTTTGACCAAAAATGCATAAATTTGGTATCTTGATAAAGGAAAATATCAATAATACAAAAAATTTCAGTCTTAAAAGGTCATTTGGGAAAAAATACATAAAAATGTTGTGTCACTACAATTGAAATAAGCACCAACATATAATATCTCCCACTTTTGGATTCATTTTTGACAAAATATCAATAAATTTGGTATCGGGAGAAAGGAAAATAGCTAAAATGCAACATATTTCAGTTTTATAAGGTAGTTTGGGAAAAAATACATATACATGCGGTGTCGCAAAAATTGAAATTAACACCAACATATAATATCTCCCACTTTTGAGGTCATTTTGAACAAAAGATGAATAAATTTGGTATCGCGAGAAAGGAAAAAAAGCTAAAATCAAAATATTTCAATCTTAAAAGGTAAATGTTGTGTCACAACAATTGAAATAAGCACTGTCAAATAATATCTCCCACTTTTGAGGTCATTTTTGACAAAAGATGTATAAATTTGGTATTGTGAGAAAGGACGAAAGCTAAAATGCAAAATATTTCAATCTTATAATGTATTTAGGGAAAAATACATATAAATGTTGTGTCGCGAAAATTGAAATAAGCATTAACGTATAATATCTCCCACTTATGGATTCATTTTTGACAAAAGATGCATAAATTTTGTATCAAGAGAAAGAAAAACAGCTAAAATGAAAAATATTTCAGTCTTATAAGGTTATTTTGGACAAAAAACATAAAAATGTTGTGTAGCGCCAATTGAAATAAGCACCAACATATAATATCTAGCTCCCACTTTTGAGGTCATTTTGACAAAAGATGCATTAATTAGGTATCACGAGAAAGGAAAAAAGCTAAAATGCAAAATATTTGTCTTATAAGGTAATTTGGGGAAAAATACATATAACTGTTGTGTCGCGACAATTGAAATAAGCATTAACGTATAATATCTCCCACTTTTGGATTCATTTTGACAAAAGGTGCATGATTGTGGCATCACGAGAAGGAGAATAGCTAAATTACAAAAAAAATCAATCTTATAACGTAATTTTCAGAGACATACATATAAATGTAGTGTCGCGACAATAGAAATAGGCACTGACAAATAATATCTCCCACTTTCGAGGTAATTTTTGACAATTGTTTTAAAATTACATATGAATTTGATGTCCAGGCTGTCATTGAATCACTTTCAAGTGCACACGAAGCGCACGCGAGAAACGCTTTTTGAGTACAATTTGATGGAATGTTGTGTCAGCACCCAACTGTATGTTGATAGATGTTAAATATGAAAAAAATAAACAAAAACGGTAAAAGCAAGGAAGTAAGATCTGAAATGCTAAACAACCCACCCATACTCTTTCCTCTTTAACGAAGGTCGCATGCAACTACATGAGACTATCATGTGACGTTTTTCGACGAATGATTTGATGTTATTTTTGGGTTCGTAAAGTGTACTAACCCGAATAATCCAGTCGTTATTCCACTCACTACCATCAGTCCACTCGTACCTTTGCTAACTCGTACCCAATTTCTACCATCTCGTACCCTTTTCGCAATTTATAAAATTATATGTTTAAATATTGGAATTTATTACTTATAAAAAAGATATGAAAAGACCTGAATAGACCTGAAAATATGTTTTTGCATCAAAATGAAGTGAATTCAAAATTACTTTTTAATATTCAAAAGGAATATTGTTTCTTTTTTAAATAAAGCCAAAAATTGAAAATAACCGTCAAAAAATGAAAAAAGTTATGATTGTTTTTAGTAAACCGGTTACCTTATTTTCAGGTCTATTCAGGTCTTTTCAGGTCCGCGTTCAGGTCTTTAGTGTGACCCATCATTCAGTAATTGCCGGTGGACGTATATAGATAAATCAAAATTTTATTATCAATTCAAATTCACATGAATCCTTAAACTTATCCCCATTGAAAATATTTCAATATGAGGGTATGAGTTGGTAAAAATTTGGTACGAGTTGGTTGGGTACGACTTGGCAAAGGTACGAGTTGACATGGATTCTTCACATATGAAATTTTTGAAAATCTGGCATTTCTTATATCCAACAATAAAATAAACAACATTGTGCAGAAAGAATGTTTACATTCCCAAATTAAATATTTTACCTGTATCAAACATTTTATTACATTATTTCACAATAAAATATCAATTCAAACAAAAGGTCACATATTTTTGGTCGGAGAGTTATCTAACCTGATTCTTTACTGATATGCCTACCTAATTAAATATATCTAAGAAAAGTAATATTTCATGCTCAGATACATTTCAAATACCGCCTTTAATCGGATGTAAGTGATCAAGCTAGTAAATGTTGTATTTCATAACATTTCTAAGAATTCTTCCATAGAAAATCTATACAAAGTATACCGTTTCAGTTTAAACCCCTTGTTTGGTCATTACAGTGGATAGGACAGTTTTTAAAATTATTTTATTATGATATCACATTTTTTTGCACCTTGAGAAATGCATAAATCTTTTTATGTTTATAAAGTAAGTGTTTTTTATTTTGACTCCACCGATCATTTGGTCATGTTTTTCAACGAACTCATCTGTTGTTGATTCACGAAAATGTACACATTTGACCATTGCAATAGATATTGTTTATTCAGAAGTATATAATTTCAGAGACAGTTGTTTCTGAAAAAAATAAATAAATAAAAAAACTACTTGATATTGAAATTAATTTCTTACCATTTATTGAGCAGCGTTTACAAATTTTACAATATTTTGCATTCTCTCACATTGGAATTATATCCTCTGAATCATCTGGACTTGATATTTTATGCACAAATTAGAAAAAAATCTCTTATCGATAATATTGATGTTTGAATTCATATTTCATTTTATTCCATCGAATTTATAACATATATTTATAAATTTTACAAAATCAACTAGCACACAATTCGAATTTCAAATATCTTACATTTCTGAAGTAAAATAACGTGTAATTGTATAACACTTATATTGATATTGATAATTGTCAGAATATATGATCTAGTTTACTTTTTATTGAAAAGTAAAGTGGGCTTATTTTGACAACCGTTGTTAGCTACTCCCATTAATATATATATATATACAGATTTTCACATATATAATAAAACCATGCTGAAATATAATGCTTTGACGAATCAATGAGTAAATTACGTGTATACAAATTGCTTATATTACCTTTAAAATATCAATTGCTTGCTTTCATATATTTTTGCTTTTTAAATTTACATAATTTTTACGTTTCGATGTCGAATGATTGTTAGTGAACAATACTGACAGACAAATATTAGAAAAATTAATTTTTAATTAGATTTATTTTTTACATTTTTGGTATTTTTGTATTTTTTAATCCATTGGACAGATGCCACTGCTGGTGGACCAGAGGTCCCAGAGGGCATTCTTTAGTCCAATAGTCAGACTTGTCTGACATGAAAATCTCCCTTAGCTTGCGTTTTATCGAAATTTCCTGTTTTTATTACAATTCTAATCCTTTAGAAATACTAAGGTTTCATTCTATGTATGGCATTCGGTAGATGCCCTTAGAACTGGATTTGGCTTTTACGGTATAGTTGGTAATGAGTACTTTTTTCTGACTATTATTTGGATTATGACTTTCCATACTATTTGATTCTAAGGCTGCTGATGAGAGGTTACTCCTTGAAACACACGTACAGCATAACTAAACTCACTGTTTTTTATGCAACTTTGGTATTTTTGTATTATTAATATCCATCTTAAATTGCAATATAACAGCTCAAAAATTAATTTCGCTGGAAACGTATTGGTTTAGCATAAACAAAACGAATTACAATTGTATCTTAACAGAAAACTGTAATTGCTTCTCGAGATATCTCTAACGAATCTACGAGAAGATTACCTGCAGGTAAACGATCAATACTTAATGCATTTCAAAAGAAAGACCCCCTCCCCCCAAAAAACAAAAGAAAAAATACCTATTGCAAAATATCAGCTGTTTGATTTGTTTTGTCTTCATTTATTTTGCTTCTGAGCAGTGAGTTTATACGAAGGCTCACACATGATCTCTTTTGAGTCTTTTTGGATTCGTTATGAGGATTTACATTTAGATCATATTGGTAATTTGTTCTCTATCAGTTTTTACATATCTTTGAGTTATGGTCTTCCAAACATTTAGATTTTATCTGCACTGAAGAGACATAAGTTGTCGAAATGCGCATATGCACAAATTAAAGGTATTTAGTTATTTGTTACCACTGGGTCGATGCCACTAATGGTGGACTGTTAGTCCCCGAGGGTATTCACCAACCAAGTAGTCAGTACTTCGGTGCTGACTCGAAATGTTGTATCGCAAAAATTGAAATAAGCAATAACGTATAATATCTCCCACTTTTGATTTTATTTTTGACAAAAGATGCATATAATTAATAAGAAAATCATGTTTTTGTCATATTTTTATCTATTTACTATGATATTTTACGTTTTTCTGACATCGGTAGGAATGGAAAATTTTGCGGGCTTTCGTAAAGCGCCACCTATAGAAATTTTTTGTGATTATCTCTCCCCGAGCTCGTGGTTTTGTAACGGTCAAATCGTGGGTTTGCTGTTCGACTTTTTACTTAAGATTGAAAATGTCTCCAGTTCTATAAATAAATGCATGTCATTACTCGATTTTAATTGGTCAAAATTATTGCGGCTTATGCGCATGTTTGACGTATAAATTTTATATCTGAAACAACATAAATTCATGAAGAACTTTTTTTCATTCAGAAAAAACAAAATATCATTGAAAATGACTTTGATTAAAAATCCTGACAGAAAAATTAAAAATCATGCATCTTCTATTCTTGTTTTTATCACTTTTATCGTTGGTAAATAAAGAAATACTTCATACTTATCTAGCGCAATATCTCTAAAAATTATTTTTTAAACTGAATTGAATTTGTTTGAATAAAGAATTAATCAATCCTATCTTTATTCAATTCTCGTTACTCCACACGTTGTGACTCTAAGAATTTTAAATGTGTTAAAACTTTTAACTAGTGAATCATTCATTTTTTGAAGTGACTTAATAAAGAATTTTTAACTAATAAAGAATTTTCCACAATATCAATATACTTACCTCAACAAGATGTGTTCCTGTCAAATTCCAGTTGTATCTTATTATGTTTGTCATATTTCAATAAAATACTTAAATATTTCAGTACCATTTTCTATTAATGTTTCTAAATAAAATATATCATTTTTTTACTGGTTCCTTTTAAATAAGTTTGCCTATCTCTTACTTCAGATTTTTTTCCTCTATACTTTTTCAACATGATATAGACTTGGTTAATACAAATACCAACCTTGAATATCTATACCGTGGTAATAGAACAATATACCTTATAAATAATCTTCTGTAATCTCACTAGAGGTCAGGATCTTTTTTAAAGTTCATTATACAAACGTAATTATCTTTTTTAGACGATGCCAGAGTTTTTCAACAATCGAATATTTAAAAGATATCAGTTTAAAAATGGTCATAACATATACTATAAAATATTAGTTGATAATATTCATAAATAACCAGTGAAATAAAATTTCGAATAAAAAATATGTTTCCAACTATAATTTTGAATCGTTCAACGGTAATATATGACTTTGCAGTGCACTATGCACGTCGTTCCATTACTGCATATGCAGGTTTTGGATATATGAATCATTAAATTTGGGGACAAAAAGCAACATGTAACACGAGACAACCTCATCAGTTGTTTACGAGCAGTAAAAGTAATATGCCAACAAGCCTGTTGATAAGTGTTCGATCTATTGCATGTTGGAAACGCCCTGTTTCAAATAAAAGCACATATTCTTTAGTCTGTGTAATTTTAAGTAATTTTTTTTTCGTAAATAATGTAATGCCGATGCTTGTACCACAAAGGCTACATTTTTTACCCCACATGTCGCCCTTTTTTCCTATGATCAGTAAGATTTAATTGTTTTACCCCAAGGCTACTTGTTTGCAGCGGGTGTTTAAGCTTTTTATAAATAGTATGCCAATTCAGGTTCAATTTCAGAAAAGACAACCTTCAAATACATAATGTTTGTTACCACACACACTATGCATAGCTTGTTTTTTTAACCTGAATCTATTCAATACTGCTGCTGATGTGATGTTCCTCCTTGAAACACGTGTACAACATAAAATGTAAAAAGGGGGGATAACAGGAAACATCTACAATGGCTGAAAATTACAGTCGCATGTCACAATCTGCCAGGGAACTACACAGGAAAGACGCAAACAAGACAAACGTACACAGTGATAGAAACGATAAAAATTCTGTGGTACTTTTTCGATTTTTTTAGTAATACGTACTTTTCCCGACTATTTTTGGATTACGGTTTTCGATTTATGCTGCTTTTGAGGGGTAACTCCTTGAAACACGATTAAACCTTCAATTATGCAACCTTTAATTTTCTTTTTTTTTTTTTTTGTTCTAGTTCGCCAGGCTATATGTTTATTGAAAATAACACATGTTTAGGATAAGTAAGCCAAGGTGTAGCAGCTTTATTCAATAACATAATATAGAGTCCTTAACCATGATGGCTCCACTACACCAAAAACACATATGGAATTAACCTATCTATAACGAAAAATAAATATACATTCAATTTACAGTAAAGTAAATCATATTAAACAATGAGATAAAATTAATAGGAAAGCTGCTGTACGTGACTGGCAAACTTCGAATAAACTTAATCGTATACGGATTTAAATACCCAATACTATAACGACAATGAAATACACATAGGAACTCGTCTACCCGTAACATTTTTACCACAATGACAGTACATTATTACCATTTAATATATGTTTAAACATTATATACATAATCAAATGACCCGTGTACTACTGTCAAATATTACGTGATTTGTTGTAAACAAAGACACGTGTTCACCACATATTCTCCGGTAAATATATTCTTTTTTTAGCTCAACTGGCTATGCCAGGGTGAGCTTTTGCCATCACTTTGTCCGTTGTTCGTCCGTCCGTCTGTCGTAAACTTTTCATTCAAAGATCTTCTCCTCTGAAACCACTGGGCCAATTGAAACCAAACTTGGTCACAAAAGTCCTTGGTTGATCCCCTTCAAAAATTGTATCCGTCAGGTCCGTATCTCATCCAAGATGGCCGCCAACGGAGGACATAGTTTTAACATTGGACCCTATGGAAAAGACATTCAAAGATCTTCTCAGAAACTACAAGTCCAATTATAATCAAATTTAGGCACAATGGTCCTTAGATGGTCCCTTCCAAAAAAAGATATCCATCAGGTCGGTACCTAATCCAAGATGGCCGCCAGTAGCGAACATAGTTTTAACATTGGACCCTATCGAAAAGACATTCGAAGATCTTCTTCTCAGAAACAACCAGTCCAATTAGACCAAACTTAGGCACAATGGTCCTTATATGGCCCCATTTAAAAAGGTATCTGGCTTGATCGTACCACATCTAATATGGCCGCCAGCGGGGAACAAAGTTCTAACGTATTTATAACCCTATGGAGAATATTTTCAAAGATCTTCTTATCAGAAACTACCAGTCCAATTATAACCAAACGTAGGCACAATGGTCCTAAAATGGTCCCATTTAAAAAATGTATCCGGCACGTCCGTACCTCATCCAAGATGGCCGCCAGCGGGGAAGTTTTAACATTGGACGCCATGGAAAAGACTATTCAAAGGTTTCCTTCTCAGAAACTACCAGTCAAATATAACCAGACTTAGGCACAATTGTCTTTAATTGGTCCCTTTCAAAAAAGTATCCATTAGGTCCGTACCTCATCCAAGATGGCCGCCAGCGGGGAACATAGCTTAATATTGGACTCTCGTGAAAAGACATTCAAAGATCTTTTTTTTCAGAAACTACCAGTCCAATTATAGCCAAACATAGGCACAATGGTCCTTTGACGATCCCATATAAAAAGGTATCCGTCTGTACCTCATCCAAGATGGCTGCCGGCAGGGAACAGTTTTATTATTGGACCCGATGTATTTAAAGGGAAACCCCTGTCCAATTTTTTTTAATTATGGTCTGATATGGGTTGCAATGGATGATGGAGCTCTTAGTTGCCATGAAAACCAGAAAATTTTAGTGCTAGATATTTTATTTTTGATAACAGGAATATGTATATGCTAAATTACAAGGGGGACCCCTGCCCTATTTTTTTAAAGATGGACTCTGAATGTTTTAATTTCAGCAATATGTATTACCTTTATTGTGAGGAAAACCCTTGCCCAATATTTTTTTGAATGGTGTTCTGATATGGATTGTAATAGATGGTGGAGCATTTGGTTGCAATGGAAACCAAACAAGAAAACTGAAATTTTAGAAAAATAAGAATTCTGCTAAATTTTGAGTTTGTTTTCAGAAATATGTAACCAACAGTTAAAAATGAGAACCCCTGCCCAAAAATGTTTTTAAAGGGGCTTGTAATGTTTTGATTTCGGCAATAATTATTACCGAGATTATAAGGTATACCCCTGCACAGTTATTTAGAAAGGTGGTCTAAAATGGGTCGAAATGGATAACACATTCAAAACCATTGAAAGATCCTTTCTGAAACAACTTGTATAATTAGAACACAATGGTACTTTGATGGTTCCTTCTAATAAAGGTATCCAGGAGGACAACACCTCATCCCATATGACTGTCAGCATTAAGATAGTTTATATTGGATTTAGGTCTCTTAAACCACTAATCCAATCACATAAGTCCCCTGTGGCCCTCCAAATTTGCTTCATCCAGTCTGAGGTGATCTCCAGCAGGGAACATAATTTAACATTGGACTTTACTGGAAATGCATTTTATCTAATATGATCCAGGTGAGCGATACAGGCTCTTGTGAGCCTCTTGTTTTGAATGAAAGTTGTGTTACACTGTTAAGATCCATTTGATTTTTTTTTTCTTGTTGCATCAACTCTCTGTTGGATTATGAAATCAAATACAGAACTGTGCGTTACATTTTATAAACTTCCCTTGTGCATGGTGTTCTGTGAATTAGATTTTAAGTCATCGTAGGTATTTCCTGTTTTTGTATATATCTAATATGTAACACAAAGCCATCCAATGACTTAACAGATCGAGCCTAACAAAAATATCAGACAGAATTCTGTTTTATTTTGAGTTATTTTGAAGGTCTTAGTCTATTTGTTAAAAGAATATTTTAAAAAATAATATGCCACCGATCATTTTTTTCCCTGTTATCAGGCTTTGAAAATCAGGACAATTTCAGTATTTTTCAGCTATATTTATATAGAATATATAGGGCAATATGACAACATGCATATTATTTTGGCGTTCATATGAACTAAATATCAGATAGATTCTTTTTTATTTTTTGATATTTCAGAGATATATGCTTCAGCTATATGTTGAGCTGATAAAAAAACTATATGTCACCGTTTCATTAAGAGATATATTTTATATAGTTTGCGAAAACAGACAATAGTTACGGGAAAAGAGAGATAATTCACGGGAAATTGCATGTCAAACTATAATGAGGTCACAATGTAAAGGCCAAATCAGGAATAATCAAGTCAATTCCGCATCCGACTCGTGTTTCGCAAATGTACCAATCGATTGCGCCGTGTGTAAGGGTCGGTCTACTTTAAGTTGCCTCAAAGTTCAGCTGAAATCAGCCTGACCAGATAAACGTGTTTTGCAATCGTTACCTCAACTTATTTTTTTTTTATTTTCAAGTCAGAACTACTCCGGTCGACAATTTATCCGGTGGGTTCCATCTTATTTGTCTTTTTGTCTCTCTGATTTCGGCTCTTGAAAACTCTGTTCGATTATTTTTTTATTCCCCAAGATTGTTAGTCTGGACCAAATCTCTTTATTGCTAAACCATTTTATGTTCATAGTTTACCAGATGGGGATTTCGAACCAGTAAGAATAAAATGTAAAGGTTCAAAACAATAGTTTTTTACTCCGCTTTTACATTAAAAGAAATTTGATCAATTCATCTATTTTAAGAAGAAATATAATGTAATAATGAGCAGATAAATAGTTCTTACCCAGACTAGCAAGACAGCATCAGTACTTTAAACGGTCCAAGCAGTAGCATAAATTGAAAAGATAAAAATCTATTGGATGCAAGAAGTTATCTGAAATTTTAAAGATAAATTATTAAATTATCAAGATATGATGATATTTTGCTGAATTTATTAAATGAAACCTCCTCTTGTTAAGAAACATACTAGAAAAAAAGAAAGGAAACGGGGAATGTGTCAAAGAGATAACGACCCAAAGGGGAGTAATAACAACTCAAAGCCACCATAAGATCTTCAATGAACGGTGAGAAAACCCCTCACCCAACGGCAGGTTGGAGTCGGCCCCTGAATAAAGGGTGATCACCCGGGTTAACCCGCGATCGCAAACTCGGTGGTCATCGCTGACCCGGTTGTAAACAAAGAGAAAATAAACAACAGGTGTGAGACAAAAAAGGTAATTTTTATTAACTGTGTTATATTTTTGAAGATAAATATGATGTATTTGCATTCACATACTAACAAGCAATAAAGAGTAGAAATATCACTGAGATTTATTCTACAATAAGGAAGAAATCTTCACTTTAAACCGATACACGTCAAAATACACTAAAATTTTCTTCAAATATCACAGTTTTATGCAAATATATGGCCAAAATTTAACAAAATAAACTCAAACATTTATGTTTCATTAGTTCTAGAAACTATAGAGAAAATATTGGGCCATACATATGCTTGAATGGAGAGAAAACACTCTTTTCTCATGTCGATTGTAACAATCAAATGTGGTCTTTAACATGGTTGAAGTTAGCGCGTAACGCGGTTTTCAACTAAAAATTTTATCATTAACACGGTTTGAATTTTGTTGTCATTTGCAAATTAAGTAGTCTTCGAAATAAAGAGATGCAATTTTCATTGCAATAATTGGCCTTTATCGATGATTGTTATATTATCTGAAGACAAAAACAATAATTCAACAGACATTTAAGAGAATGCTATCCAGTTAGTTTTCGTATAAAAGCAAATTACTCATAGTGTGTTCATAGTAAATCACTTAAGCGTTACAGTTGTATCATCTGCACACATAGCATGGACAACACATAAGGATCTATTTAGTGGTCTTGCGTCGTCGTTGTCATTGTTGTCCGTCACACTTTTTTATAACATTTCTCAGCAACTACAAATCACAATCACTTGAAATTTTGCACGTCACCTAAATATGAGGCCCCATATTGCGCTTACCAATTCCAGGCCTCTTTTCTCAACAACCACAAATCGCAGCATCTTTTAATTTTGTATTGGGTCCCAAAGTGCGCTTACCGATCTACTTCCTGTTTACCGACTTGGAATATTATCGGGAAATACTGTCAATGGTATAATTTTTTGTAATACTTTCTCAGCAACCACAAATTACAGCCAATTGGAATTTTGCATGCGATTTAAGTTTGAGGTCCTAAATTGCGCTTACTTATACAAGGCCAACTACTTCTTGTAAACCGACAATATACTTTCAGCTTATACTGTCAATTGTAAAAATTTTTGTAACACTTTTCTAAGCAGCTATATTTTAAAGCCACCTGCAATTTTGTATGTTACTTTAGTATGAGGTCCCAGATTGTGCTTACCGATTCTAGGCCCGGTTAACATATATTTCATGTTCACGGACATAGAATATTTTCCGAAAACACTATCCATGGTAAAATTGTCGTTACGCTTTTCTCAGCAACTACAAATCACAGACACTTCAAACTTTATATGTGACTTTAGTACGGGGTCCCATAATGCGCTTACCGATTCCAAGCCTGTCGGACATCTACTTCCTGTTGACCGACTTGGAATATTATTCAGCAAATACTGTCAATGTTTAAAAAATATCGCAACACTTTCTGAGATTAAAATTTTGTATGTGATTTTAGTATTAGGACCATTAGTAATCTGAACGATTCTTAGTCTGTCAGATATCTACTTCCTGTTTACAAACTTAGAAATTTGAGTTTCCCCAGATCAAATTTGACAAGGGTAGTGCAGACAGTGCATACAGTTCTGTGCATAATGACCAGAATCAAGGATAGCAATTCAGTTACACGTTAATCAAAAGTCAGAGTCATTCTTCAGTTTATCTGTAATTTCAAAATATCTAGATTGACATTTTGTTTATACTCTTGTAATATCTGAATTCCTAAAAAAATTGTTTAAATATAAGAGTCTCTCCTTCTTGAAAAGCTCTCTTCTTAGCTGATTTTGGCATTTTGTTCAGATTCTATTGGTTATTTGGCACATAGCTATCCATTTCCCACCAGAAAATAATATCTCCCAAGGTTACCAGTAGTGTGAAAATGAGGATTCTACAGCATCCCATTTTCAAGGGCAGATTCTGGTACGTCAATGATATTTGGTGTGTGGGTTGGTCAGAAGAAGTTTATGAAGTTCTGTTACATTGTTATATGTGTGACCTCAATTTCACGATCCAGTGATCATGTTAAGTTTGCCATTATCTATAAGTGGTCGGTCAGCCATATTTGGTATGTGGGTTGATCTTGGGTAGTACGTAACATTCTGCCATATGACTTAGGCACGGACCATTTGATTTTCAGGGGGGGGGGGGGGGGG
>MJUU01009875.1:329274-363753 GCA_002080025.1 Modiolus philippinarum
CCCCCCCCCCCCCCCCCAAAAAAAAAATCAAATGGTCCGTGCCTATTTCTGTGACACCAATTTCATGGTCTAGTGATCATGAACATTTTAAGTTTCCCATTATCCATTATTGGCAGGTCAATGATATTTAGTAGGTGGGTTGGATAGAACATGACAGCCTGCTTTTTGGTTTTTGTCCTTGACCTCATTTTTATGAACTAGTGAATATGTTTGATTTTTCAGTATCTGTTAGTGGTAGGTCAATGATATTGGGCATTTAGGTTTGAGTAGAGTACATAACAGTCTGCTATATTGCTTTTGTCAGTTACCCTAATTTCATAGTCTAGTGAACATGTCAAGTTTTTCTGATTTAAGTCAGTTCGAGTTTTCATATCAATTTTGCGACAAAGCAGGGACGGGCGAGACATCAATTAGGGTTCACACTTGTCTTATGACATTAATCGAATTTTTATTTATTTTTTTTAATAAGTCACCCATCGGCTGAATTTGCGTAAAGAAAGAAGCTTCTAGATGAGTACAATTAATCAAAAATGGCGTATTAAGGGGACAACATATACAATTGATTTGATCCTCTATTTTATTATCACGCTACAATTCATAATAACATTGCAATTGAACCAATTAAAACTAATATAAGGTCCATGGAGATGATAACAGTTCTTATAAGGAAAGAACAATATGTTTCTTCAATATTAAGGATAACAGCACATATTCGAATATCCTAGCACGGTGGTTTTTTGAAGTCAAAATTCTATTCAAATCATTACGATATTTGCGCAGTTGGATGTCTCATGTTAGGTGTAGATAGTATAGTCGACTTTCCGTTTTGACCAATCAAATCTTCTGTCTTAATAAAGTTACTTCAGAATTTTTGTCAAATAGATTGCTGGCTTTAGATTTTAGTTGTTCGTATGTCTAGTATAATAGTGTATCATGTCTTTCTATCCGTCTTCATGCAGGTTTTCTTATTGTAACCATGTCTGTATTTTGATTTGTATTCACTGTATATTTAATTCCTTTGTATTTCTGGTTTTATATTAATATTCTTTGTATTTATTAGAATTGTTCAATAAACCCAACAGTTCTCGCCACAATATAGCTGAAATATTGCTGAGGTTGGCGTAAAACATCAATCAATCAATCAGTCAGTACTTTGTATTTCATTGGCGAATTTTGTCATAATAGAAAAAAATCGTAGATTCTCAATTTCTTCGGGAACAAATTTATCCATGTCCTCTACTAAATTTATATTTGTGGGGTGGGGGACCATGTTTATTTTCTAAAAAAAATATTTTAGAGCTGATTTTATGAAAAAATATTTTGGCTGCAAAAATAATGAAAAAAAAAAATTCCGAAGGAGGCTTTCTGAACCCCACAATAATGTTAATTTTGAAAAAAAATTGTTGATACACGTGAAAATATAAAATAAATTTTCTGTCCAGAAAAAAAACTACCCCCCCCCCCTTTTTCAACTTAAATGGGCGGTCCCTTAGAGAAAATTGATCTTTTTTATATTATATGAAATTATAAAATATATTACATTTTTAAGGGTACTTGTGTCTTTTTTTTCATATACTTTTACTGTAAATAATGAATAAAATTTTATTAAAATGAATGAACCTCCTACACTGTATACATATATCAAACTGGAGTCTTAAGCCGTCTTGAGTGAGTGCTCATTGTTTATGGTCTCATGGTGACTTCAAGATGAATAACAACAATAAACGTGTTTTTCCAGTTGCCTGACTCATGAGTATTTGTTTGGATTTTCTCTATATCCTTTTATTTACTAATCCTTTTTAATTAACATTTTGCCATTTGGTCGACTCGCTCTTAGCAATCACCAAAACGTCAAGAGAAAAAAAAAGAAAAAAGAAAACGAAAATGCTTGGAATCATATCAATCACCTTTAATGTCGTTCGACTGAGTGCATTACTGGATTACTGCTTGGAGTAAAAACCCATCAATAGCGGATCCAGACTTTCTGCTAAAGAGTGGGACCCGTAATTTTTCCATAAAGGGGGGGGGGGGTGCCACCCTGGATAGCCACTGCCCGGCCTGCACAGAAAAGTATGAAATATGTAGTCCGACAGAATGCATTACTTTTTGCTTTGAGGTAGACTAGAGGTAGAAAAATACCCTTTGCATAAATATTGTTAAGTACAACATGTTCGCCTAGATTCGAGGTTGAAAACCTCAATCTGTTCTAGGCCTCTCATTGTTCAAATTCAAGGCGACTTTATTTTGACAGCTGACCATGCTTGTTACAAAATATTGCAGATAGATTCCAATAAATGTCACATTATTTCACTTAAAAACATAAAATTTCCATATGGAGAAAATGTCTGATTTTGGAGAAAACATAAATAAAAATCAGATCATGCAGAGTACTCAATGTTTAAAGGAGACAGTCTTATCTAAGTCTCCCAAACTTAGTTCGGAAACATTTTTTCTATTGTTCAGTTTTTCAAATTGTCTCCACCAAACTTAAGCTTTTAAATAAAATAAATTTTACGGCATGTTAGATAATGTTGCCAACTCTATCGGCCTTGTGCATATCGACGAGATCATTATTATAGTCGAGCAATATATGCAATTGTTGAAAAATCATTATTATTGTATTAAACATAATTTATTTTATTGTAGTAATAATTTCTTTATCGGGATCGCATCTATTGTTTAGACTATAATAATGATCTCATCGATCCGCACTTGGCCAATAGTGGCTAAGATGTGCACTCAAGGCCTGAAATTCGGCTGTTCCCATGGAAACAAGGAGGATGGAAAACTTACACGTGCTTAAAATTTGATGTCATTTTATGGGATAGAAGTGTGTTTTGGTCTTACGTTCATTTACTCCATATCCTTTCGTTAAATATTCTAGTCTTTGAATTTTTAAGTTGCAGCAGTTGTCATGGAAACCGGAAAAGGGTGTAAGAAATTTTACATGAAGGCTGTTGAAGATTGTGTGGACTCACAACTAGTCAATTTTACCTCGAGTCCTTGGACAGTTTGTGGAACTTTAGTATTCGCAAGTATGTAGTTACCCCAAGTTTAATATTACTTCTAGCGAAATAACGTTTTTATCAAATCATTGTATTCTCTCGGACTCGTAACAAGTAACCTGTTGTGCCTTATTTTGCTACTGTATGCTAATAATTTGCGGAATGAAAAAGAGGATGTTTGAATGACTGTCAGTTTGGTTAAATTATCAATAAATATTGCAAGTGAACCCCGAGGGTATTCACCAGCCCAAAAGTCAGACTTGTCTGACATGAAAAATTTACCTTGCGTTTTATAGAAATTTACTGTTTTTATCAAAATTCAAACCCCTTAAAAATACTAAGGCTTCATTCCTTGTATGGCACTAGGTAGATGTCCTTGGTACTGGATTTGGCCTCCTATTTTGATTTTATTTGGTAATGAGTACTTCTTTTTGACTACTTTTGGATTACTGCTTTCCATATTTGTGATTTTAATGCTGCTGGTGAGAGGTTACTCCTTGAAACACGTGTACAGCATAACGAAATTTACTGTTTTTTCTGCAACTTCGGTATTTTTGTATTTTGAAACCATTGGGTCGATGCCACTGCTGGTGGACCAGAGGTCCCCGAGGGTATTCACCAGCCCAATAGTCAGACTTGTCTGACATGAAAAATTTACCTTGCGTTTTATAGAAATTTACTGTTTTTATCAAAATTCAAACCCCTTAAAATACTAAGGCTTCATTCCTTGTATGGCACTAGGTAGATGTCCTTGGTACTGGATTTGGCCTCCTATTTTGATATAATTTGGTAATGAGTACTTCTTTTTGACTACTTTTGGATTACTGCTTTCCATATTTTTGATTTTAATGCTGCTGATGAGAGGTTACTCCTTGAAACACGTGTGCAGCATAACGAAAGTTACTGTTTTTTCTGCAACTTCGGTTTTTTTGTATCCCACCACCACCACCACCACCACCACCCAGCCATAGCCCACCACCACCAATACCACCCAAATACATTAAAATCACCATTTTTACTAAAACAATATATGAAATCTTCCTTTTACTAATACAATACCATGACATCACCATGGTTACTAAGTAAATACTAATGTATCACTTCTAACTACCTTTGGTATTTTTGTAACAATCTTGAAACAAAAAGTGGATTGAAGCTATACCTAATGTTGACCAATCAAATTGCAGGAAATTCAACCAATCAGAAACCTCCATTTGCCATGGATTGACCAATCAGAATGCAGGAACATCAACCAATCAGAAACCGTGCTACAGAATGAACCAACCGATCACAGCCATCGATACAAATGACTTTGACTATATAAAGGCGCGAACAACCGGCTTCCTCAGTCGCCAGACTGCCATTCTGCTGACCAGTTCGAAGCGAAGATACCTAAAGTAAATGGTAAGTACATTAATTACCCATCACTTATTCATAAGTAATCATAATTTTCATAAATAATTATAATATTCATAACTAATTTTCATAACTAAATCATTTCTTTTTTGTCTTTACAGATGTATTGCAGTGAATGTTCTCCCAACTTTCGATGGATCCAGTCTTGATCTTTGGATACAACATGTATTTGATAGTCACTTAGAAAATTCTGGAACTGTTTGACTTGGTCGATTAACGGTACTCCTGGTGATTCATGTAGTTCAACTTCCAACTCTTTTTGGATGCCAAGTTCCTGACGAATAGAAATCTACTGGTGATGTCCGTCGATGTTGGCGATGACGATGGCTCTAGCACAATGAAGTTCATCATTAAAGTATTGGCCAGATACTTCACATCTCAGGCTGTAGCTGTGGGCAGCTTCGTGCCCCTTCCTGGATCCAGCTCTGGTAAACACCTGGTCACAGATACTGCAGCTGTAGGTCTGCGACTTCTACCCTTCGTTGCGGATTCCACCATCTGGCATATCCACATGCGTGACTTCCATCTCTACGTCTTCTGTTAATCGAAACTCTTCGTTGGATTGTAGAACACGGTAACTTCTTCAAGAATAGCTTCAAATAAGTGATGTAATATCCTTAAAACTTCTTCTATACTATTGACTTGTAAATCTTTGAATTGAATTTGGTAGTGGGTAGAGTTGGTTTTAAACCTTGGTACACTTTTCCGTCCTTTATTGACGACCGGAGAAAATAGTTCAGCGTTTCAATGAAGAAGAGGACCATGATACTAAGCTCGGAAATATGCTGTATCTCTTTGATGAACTATTGGATTGTGATCCAACGAAGATCACAACGACATATCAAAGACAATTGGAATGGAGGAAGGGATAATGCAGCCTATAACTTTATAGTTATAGCCAGTCACAAGCCTGGAGAAATGCAGAGTGACCCTTGTAAATATATTACAACAAATGATCTCAAATACTACAACAATAAAGTTAAAAATAAAAGTTTACGATGAGGTCATTGTATTATTAAAGAAGTTCAAATCCAGATAAACAGATATAATTATTTCACAAAGGTTGAATTCACATATAAAGTTTGTTAGAGCTGAGTTTAGTTAGTAGAGTTGGTTAAGGTCATAGGTAAGGTTTTGGTTTGAAAAACAGGGTTCGACATTATGAGAATTAGATTAACAATGATATAAGATAATATCATATTTTGTCTATGGTTAGATGTTACTTTGGTAAACTACTTTCCTCAGAATAGTTGGCTTTCATTATAAGGTTTAGTGTTATTGTTGGACGTCACCATTGGGTTAGAGTTACTGAGAGTTTATAATCACATCTATTCGTTATTCGAATAGATGAATTTATAGAGAAACGTCGAGTTATTGTTCTTTGTACGTTTTGCTCGTTTGAACCACGTTTCCTGTGTAAATGGATTATCTCCCTTAGTATATATAAAGTGGGTATTACGTCAGATTCCGGCCCTTTTTTCCGAAACATCACAAAGGTAAACATCCAAATTTGCTCTCTAAAAAACTTAGCGAAAAATTGAAAATTTTTGAAATATTGATATAAAATCACTCGTCATATTCAGCAAAATAGTACATGTCCATAATAATTATTTAAAACAATTCGCTTATATTTATATTTCAATGAGATCACCCTTGAATGAACATGAGACGAAGCAAACGAAAATCTTCAAGCAACTATGCTAGTAACCAGGCTACAAAGAAAGGAAAGAAGACTACAGGAAGCGACGACCCTCCGCTCCAAACTCAACCTAATGATGCAACTGTAATATACAGAAGAGATTCTGATGTCCCTGCAACATCTAGTTTAACACAGACAGCGACCCCTGATCCTGTCATGCCTGTTTTTGTTCCTCAAAATATCCAAGGTAGTTCTAATTTTGATCAAAATTTAAATATACAATCACAAAACAATGCACAGTTTCTTCCCAATGTACATGATATAAACATAAGTCAAATCCCTAGTGTTCACGCAAAATTAGGGCTGCATATAGCTGAGACCACCAAAAACAAAATTAAAAATGGTGAATACATTGATATGGCTACTATGCTTGAAAATTAGACTTCACAAAAGGGCGAAAAATCGCTTGTTATTATTGACGGAGCCATTTCGACCAAAGAGAAATCACATAATAATATTTTAACAATTGAACGTTGGACAGACGCCTTTATCACGTATATGAGATATATTTATCAGCCCATCCAACAAAATGTCAGGGATTACTAAAATACTTAAACAATGTCCGCCTAGGTGCTGCTCGGATAAAAGGTTTAGGGTGGAAAGAATACGACGAGCAATTTAGGCTAAGAATGGCCGCTGACCCAAGCAAAGAATGGGATACGGTTGATCAAGAACTATGATTGATTTACATGGTTAACACAAATGTTAGCTCTCCCACTACTCCTTCTACTGCTTCATCACCCTATGTTACATTAAATAAGTGTTATAATTTTAACTACAAGGGTGTATGTAATAGGATGCCTTGTAATTATAAGCATATTTGTTTTAAATGCTCAGGTAATCACCCGTTTTATGAGTGTATTATTGGCGTAAATGCAAGTGCAAACAGTCAGAATCAATATTCGGCAAACAATCAGCCCTTTCGGCCCAGATTTTACGTTGGTATCCAGCGACCGTTCCGACCTAATTTCCCCGGAAAAGCAACACAGAGATTACAAAGCCAAAGATATATGGGTGCTAGGGGATTCCCCCATCAAAACTGAAATGTTAAGTTTTCATTTGAATTCATATCCACTGAAGAACGTTGCATTAGAATTAATTCATGGGTTTTCATTCGGATTCCCTCTGAAATAGAATGGTCCACGATGCTTCAGGGAAAGTCCGAATCTTTTATCGGCCACTGACCACAGGCAAGAATTGATAGAAAAATTCAACAAAGAAATTTATTTAGGCCGAATTGCTGGGCCTTTCGATACACTTCCTATTTCAAACTTGCAGGTATCCCCGATCGGCGTTGTACCCAAGTCGGACGGGATGTCATGGCGTCTTATTACCCATCTTTCATATCCGAATTCTTCTGGTATAAACGATTTTATCGAAGAAACATTTTGTACAGTGCATTATACATCATTCGATAAGGTTATTGAAATGATTTCAGAACTAGGGCCCCATGCCGAATTGGCCGTTGTTGATATCAAAAGCGCCTTTCGATTGCTACCCGTTTATCCTGGGGATTTCGATCTTTTAGGTTTTAAATTAGAAAACAAATACTACATCGACAAGTGCTTACCAATGGGGTGCGCAATCTCTTGCAACTATTTCGAAATATTTTCTACTTTTTTACATTGGTTGGTACAGAAAAAATCTGGTTTGAACACTTTGGACCATTATTTAGACGATTTCATTTTTGCTGGAAAAGCACAATCAAATCAATGCCAGATACTAAGGGACTGTTTTTTACAAATTACCACTGAATTAGGTGTTCCTATTGCATCAGAAAAATCAAAAGGTCCGGTCACAGTTCTTACATTTTTAGGCTTTGAAATAGATACCGATGAGATGTCCATACGTATACCCAAACAAAAAGTCGATGCACTTGTCGCAGATCTCCAGTATTTACTACAACAAAATAAAATATCTCTGAAAACTTTACAATCTCTTGTTGGTTCACTGAACTTCTTCACTAAAGAATCCGTAGTGCTAGGGCATTTAACAGACGTTTTTACGATCTAACCACGAAAGCAAAATTGCCCCATCATTCAATACGGCTTAACAAAGACGTTAAAGAGGACATCAAAGTTTGGTTGACATTCTTACAATCTTATAATGGGAAAACATACTTCCCAGAATCTGAATGGAGGAGTAACGATGTACTGAGTCTTTACTCTGATAGTTGTGGGTCTGTAGGATGTGGTGCGTATTTTGCTACAGAACGAGAATGGGTTTACTTGTCTTGGCCCAAAGAGTGGTTAGAAACTGAGGTATCTAGAGATATCACATTTCTAGAGTTTATTCCAGTTGTACTCGCAGTAGTTGTATGGGGTAAAAAGCTCAGGAACAAAAAAATAAGGTTTTTTATTGACAACATGGCCTTAGTAGAAATCATAAATAAGCAAACATCCAAGTCAAAACGTGTAATGGCCTTAATTAGGCCTTTCGTACTTTACGCATTACAGAATAATATATTGTTCAGAAGCCAGCACGTACAGGGTAAATGTAATGAAATAAGTGACTCTATCTCTCGACAGGAATGGGAAAGATTCCGAAGGCTTGCACCAGAAGCGAAAGCAATCCAAGAGAAAATTCCAGACCAATTTCTCAGTCTGATCTTGAACTTGAAACTAACAGACTCCTAGAAGGTTCTTATGCCAAAAACTCGCTGAAGTCGTATGAAACGGGCTTGTCTGCATTTGTTCGTTTTCATATACAACAAAACATCCCGGAATTATGGCCACCCAACCTGGACACAGTGGTTCAGTTTATTGCATACATGTCTCTACAAGGTTTATCTGCTAATACGGCAAAATTATATATTCTTGCAATAGGGTACAAATGCAAAATCTTAGGTTTTCAAGATGTGAACAAAAACTTCATTGTTCAAAAACTATTAGAAGGTATGAAACGGCTAAAAAATTATACAGATACTAGACTTCCGATTACAGAAAACATTCTTCACACTATTATTTTAAGATTGCCAGGTTCGTGTTCTAGTATTTACGAGGCCAAACTTTTCAAATCGGCATTCTCCCTTGCTTTTGGGGGCTATTCAGAGTGGGTGAAATCACTTTGTCTAAATCAGGTGACATGAATCGAATTGTTTCCTTAAACGATATAAAAATAGACCAAAACAAACACAAGCTTCTCGTCTTCCTGCGGTTTTCTAAAACAGACCAGTTAGGAAAAGGTGTCACTTTAGAACTGAATCAAGTTGATGGTCCAATTTGCCCTTATAACAATTTAATTGAATTTTTAGCTGTTAGGCCAAACATTAAGGGTCCCTTATTTTGTCACTATAGTGGAGCATTTCTCACACGTTATCAGTTTTCTGCCGTTATAAGTAAAACCTTAAATATGCAGGGATAAACCCAAAAAACTTTAAAAGCCATTCATTTCGCATAGGAGGAGCTACGGCTTTATCAATGGCCGGCAAATCCTCGGAGGAAATTAAAAGCATCGGCCGTTGGAAATCAACTGTTTACAAGTCCTACATTAGAACAAACTAGCTTTTAAACAATTATTTTTCAGGTGTCACTTCTGTATGGATATTAGGATCCTCTATTGTGAAACAAGCATGGCTTTACCCCAGAACACGACCGGGTGGAACAAACTTAGGCCTAGAGCGCATTGGCGCTAACATTTTTTGGCAAGGCTATAGCGGCATGAAATTATGCCATTTAAAAAGGAAAGTTCGTTATTTGTTAAGATTTATTGAAGCTCCATCTTATCTAGTAATCCATTGTGGGGGAAATGACATTGGAGAATTTTCAGTTTATGAAATAAGGAGACTAGCAAACAATTTACTAAATTTTTTGCACCAGTATTTGCCAAATACTAAAATTATCTGGTCGCAAGTATTACCACGTAGAAATTGGCGATACTCTGTAAATAGAAAAGCTATGAATAAATCTAGACAAAGGTTAAACAATTACACAGCCACACGCTGTATTCATTTAGGTGGTGCATATTTAAAACACCCAAATTTAAAATTGTCAGAGCCGTCACTTTGGTCGCACGATGGGGTATACCTATCAGATGTTGGCAATAGTGTATTGTTGAATGGCCTCCAGGGAGGTTTAGAACAAATAATTACTACTGGAGCTGTTGTGTATCCATTGACTTATTGACTTTAGTTTGTGTATCCATTGATTTATTGTCGTTTACTTTAAAGTTTGTGTATCCATTGACCTATTGACTTAAAGTATGGGTATTCATTGACATATTGACTTTGAGTTTGGTCCGGCTGTATAGTGCCGCTTTCCGCACATTGTGGCGGAGGTCACATCATGCCAAGATTTGTCATGACCTGACCTTTGGCGAAAGCGCGGCACAGTTTAAAGTTATTTTAGTATGTCTTGACTACTGATCCCAGGGTCAAAGATACACGTTTAAATGAATATGCAAACTGTGCTTTGAAAATTTTGATTTGAACTTTATTTGCAAAAGGTATTGGAAAATTGATATTTGCTTATGTGACTACTTACATTAACATGATATTGAATATATGACATTTGATTATGTGCCATTTGTGTGCCATTTATGACATTTGCTATTGTGCCATTTATTGACGTTTGCTTGTGTGCCATTATTGACGTTTGCTTGTGTGCCATTATTGACGTTTGCTTATGTGCCATTATTGACATTTGCTTGTGTGATATTATTGTGTGCCATTATTGACGTTTGTTTTTGAATTAAGAAACAATTGAACTAATTTGTGCATAGAAAAGATACAGCCGCGACCAAACATCGCCAAATGTAAAAAGCGTTAAATAAATTTTAAACTTTAACGTTTTCTTTAGTTCAAACAATTTACGGGCTAGAGCCCGATTGAGCATCAGCCATCTCTTTGCATATGTCGTCCGTAAGTCTGTGAACCGTCATCTCTTTGCATACGTCGTTCGTAGGTCTATGAACAGTCGTCTCTTTGCATACGTCATCCATGAATTCATTTGTTATTTTTGTTAAATTCTGTTGTATATTTTCTTTGGTTGGTTATGCCGTTTTCTTCGATAATTAGTATTATAATAGATCATTAGGAATCATTTAATCATATGATTGGTATTTACCCTTAAGGTTAGGGCTAATGTTACGGTAATAGTTTACATATGTTAAATAATGTAAGGGTTACAAAAACCAGTTCATTAAATACATCCGTTGGGTTACCGTTCGGTTTCTTATACCAACAAATTCTAAATAAAATTAAAGTTCATTAAGGTTTAGGGTAGGTTAGTTAAGTCAAAGTCTAGTACTTACGGTTAGAGCAGCGATATAATCAATAAGAGTTCAGTTTATGTACTATTCAGAAACAAATTGAAGTTTAGTCAATAATACTAAAGTTATATCAATACTGAGTTAACCCTCAAATATATATTCATTTACATATAAAACTATAAATACTTTCATGAAAATAGTCCTTTTCCTAACAGTTCCAACAGGTTATAGTACCATCAGAATACAAATAAACTAATAAAAGATCTATCATTCCGAAAGCCACCATTCCTGAAACAAAAAGTGGATTGAAGGTGTACTCAATACGGACCAATCAAATTGCAGGGATTTCGACCAATCAGAATCCTCCATTTACCATGGATTGACCAATCAGAATGCAGGAAAATCAACCAATCAGAAACCGTGTTTCAGAATGAACTGACCAATCACAGCCATCGATACAAATACCTTTGACTATATAAAGGCGCGATCGACCGACTTCCTCAGTCGCCAGACTGCCATTCTGCTGACCAGAAGTTAATATGTTCGCCTGCGACAAATGCCCGAAGACGTACACCGAAAAGCGGAATTTACAACGACACGCAAAGAGCCACTCAGAGAATAATAAAAGATACAGCTGTTCCAAGTGTGAGAAACAGTACGAGCGAGAGGACAACAAAAGAAGGCATGAGGCTTCCCACCACTACACGTTAAGATGTGATGTCTGTGGTCAGTTCTTTAACGACCAGTCTAGCCTCAAACGGCACCGTGCTATACACGAAAGACCAGGCGCCAAACCTACAAAGCTTATGTTGATGATGAACAGACCCAACACATCACAAGCTGGAAAAGGGGATAAACCAACTACAAATCAACATGAAAACAGCGAGGAAAAACCAACTGACCCATCAGCCAAGAAAGTTACCACACCAGCAACCAATGAAGATCCTACAAAACCAGACGTCTTGCCCGAAGATCGTGACACTCGGCAGTTGTACCTAGAAAACTGGCCAAGCATTCCCAATGCACAACATACAGGAAACCTTGTACAGGATCGATACAACTTTATTTTGGACAACAGCTCTCTACCAAATATCCCAGAGAAATTATGGGAAATTTTTTATCAACATACGTCAGCCTTTAAAATTAATTTTTCTTTTGGCTTTATTTTGCGGAATTTAGAAACGGATGAATTGAGATACTATCATGCCAGACAGAATAACACCAGATTTTTGGAAGTGCCCATGCTAATAAAGAATAAAGAAGATCTTCATCAGCTCATCGATGAAGTAGACCGACAGGATCTCCTGGAATACATGAGACAACAGAGACCTCACACCAAATGGACAATCCATCTTCTTACGAATATGACATTCTACATCAACAAAATCAAAACACACCCAATAGCTTAAATACAAATGGGACGGAGGGAGGGTAATGCGGCCCATCCTATCGGATAGCCAGTCACAAGCCTGGATAAACGCAGAGTGACCTCCAAGAAACGAGAAAGTAATGTAGTTACAGGAGAATGCCTTAGTGGTTAGGTTATGGAAAGGGGAAAGTAACTATGGTTATAAAAAAAGTATTAAATTCAAAATAGACTTTGAGAATGAAGTAAAAATAATTAAGATTAAATGAAAATAGTAGCCATAGTAAACTTAAAATAGAGATAAAAGAGAGATAACTCTAATAATTAGAGAAAATTAGAATAACATTCATTGATCTAAATTAAAATACAACTGTCATAGCAGCTTAGGTTAGGGTTAGAGGCTGGATATAAGTGAGATAACTTTAATAGTTTGAGAATATTAGAATAACATTGGAAAATATAAATGAATATACAGTTTACATAGCAACTAAAGTTAGAGATTAAAGGGAGATAACTCTGATAATTAGAGAATATTAGAAAAAAATTGGAAAATAAAATAATGAATATAGAGTTGTCATGGCAGTTTAAGTTAGGGTTAGAGGTTGTGTAAGGGAATAACATGAGAATATTAAAATAATATTCGAAAATAAATAATGAATATAGAGTTGTCAAAATCAACTAAAGTTGGATATAAAAGAGAGATAATAACTCAAATAATTTTGAAAATAGAAAGTAACTATAGAGGTATAAAACTGCAAAAAGAATGGTAAGGGTCAGAACAAACACAACAAAATCAGAAAACGAGTGTATAAGAGTTCAGAGAACACAAAATAATGCATACTAAAAGTAAGACGATTAGTGTTTAAGATTAAGGTTAGGATTAGTATAAGTATAAGTTGGATGGAGTTAGCTTTAACACATCTAAACAAAGTCATAACTGGTTATCTTACAACACTACAACCAAAGGTTAAGGTAAAAGGTTAGAGTTAGAGTTAGATCATAGATATGATGAAGGTTATATCATGTTTAAGGTTAGATAATGGTAAAGGTTATTGTTAGGGTTGGGTTAACTGTTATTACATAAGAGTTAGGGTTATACATAAGGGCTAGGGTTTAGAGTAAGGATCAGAACTATTGCGATACTAGAGTGAACTGCTTGTAATAAGTAACACCTCATTTGCATTTCTAATTTGAATTTTTAACTTAGGGCGAGACCCAAGCTTCAATAATGAAAGCACCTTTCATGGCGAAACCAAAACAAAGGCGACATATGTGGCAAGGCAAAAGTCGACAAATCCCAACCCATGTGATAAAGTATTACAACAATAGCTCCTTGACATATCCGAAGCCATAGAATATACCATAAGAATAATAGCTCCTCGACAAATCCGAAGCCATACAATATACAATACAACAATAGCTCCACGACAAATCCGAAGCCATAGAATATACAAAAATAGCTCCTCGACAAATCCAAAGCCATAGAATATACTAAAATAGCTCCTCGACAAATCCAAAGCCATAGAATATACTATTAGCTCCTCGACTTATCCGTAGCCATAGAATATACTATTAGCTCCTCGACAAATCCGAAGCCATCGAATATTACAATTAAAACAATAGCTCCTCGACAAATCCGAAGCCATCGAATATTAGTACATAAGCACTTGACTAGGCGAGACCAGAACTACAGGCGAGACACATACGGCGAGACAAAAGTAGAAGGCGAGACCAAAGTAGAAGGCGAGACATATATGGCGAGGCCAAAGGTCAATCACTCAGGACGAGGTCAAAGGTCAATGACACACTAAAGTACTTCAGCTCCGCGACAGCTCCTCGACAAATACAAAGGCATCAATATAGTATTAAAACTGTCTCCTCGACCGCTCCTCGACCTGCTCCTCGACAAATCCGAACCCAACGGTGCATATATACTACTCACTAGGTACCCAACTGGCGATGCAGGCTCTAGGGCCTCTTGTTTTCGTCTTGTTTAAAAATTTGTGCACTTGAGAGAGTGTTTCAAATACTTAATTGAAAAGATAAAATATAATATATTTTTTATTCAAAGGCTACGGAAGTGATTCAATAAGTTTATTTCAACTCAGATTTGCTAAGTTTGGGTCATTTGGATATGGCGTTTGCTGGAGTATTCTGTACGCTGAAACAGCCGTAACCAAAAATGATAATTCTGTATTGTTTGTATACATCTGTCTTTCCGATAGTTTCCTCAAATTTGGTATGATTGGTATCTAAGTTGTTGGGCAAAATATTCTATTCTAATCCCCTCATATGCATTAAATAACTGTAAAGTATATATTATATATATTTTTCTATGCAGTCTGATGTAAACGGTGAAATATTCATTTTATATTTATGTCAGAATGAAATTGAACCAATGAAATGTTATATTCTTATCACAGGCGGAAACAGTTCAAGATCTGTTGACGGGCAAAAGTCTCTTCCGAGTTTAAAAAAGGAAAAAAAAACATGTAAGAATTTTTCTGCAGTATGGAGGTATAACAAAGATGAATATTGCATACCGCAATATAAGTGGAGTTCTACGAGATCATTATGGGGTGTAACGGGCAATAAAGTAATTTTGAACGACAGTTTATCCAAGCTCAGTATAATCCAGCTTTTTGACTACGTCAAATCCACATATTGATCGAGTAGCTTCATTATAAATTCATTCCAATTTAAATTTGCAATTCCAATGATTGCAAATTTGGTGCCGCCATTTTTGAGAGCTACAAATAAGTGTAAATTACAGAAATGTCCAGAATTTAATGGGACTTGCACAAATCTTACTAACATAGTTGAAATGCTCGCATACTTTTATACAACTGCAATTCAAAAAACATAAAATTTCAAAATCCCATGGGAAACTGCGTTTTCCCATCGGATTTCACTATTTACCATTGGATTTGGAATATATTCCTAAGGGAGAAAAATTGTCTTATGAGATTTTAAAGAAATTCCATGGCAAATAATCATTCCATGGGGGAATGATAATCCCATTGGAATAATAAAAGTCCCATGGGAATATTTCAATATCCCATTGGAAATGGTAAATGGGAAACAGCATTTTCCCGTCGGATTTTGAAATTTACATGTTTTTTTTTTTAAATTGGTACAATGATAGAGTCTTCTATTCTACTATTTTGTTAAGTCCCATAGACTTGTATTCTACTATTTTGATTTGATAAGTCCCATGCGATTTCGCGCATTTTGGTTATTCACACTACTTGGTAACTCTCAAATTGGTGGCACAAGATTTGCAATCATTGGAATTCCAAATTTAAATTGGAATGAGTTTAAAGTTGATTTTGATTGACACGGCTGAGGTCAATGACGACAAACAAAGGGGTTCTGGTATATCTATAGATTTGGAATGAGTGTGGCCTGGAAGTGTCAATCAACGTTAGTATGCAATTATGATCGTTTTTCATGATCAACTGTGCAATATCTTATATTATTAATTAACTAAGTATCATATATTATTAATTAACTAAGTATCATATATAATTAATTAACTAAGTACATTTAACACAATGTGTTTAGATCATCCTGAATGATCGTCTCTCGTTATGAAGACAACATTAACGTTTGATCACGTGCTAGGACGTCAAAAATAAAGGTTAAGAAATCTCGGAAAGCAGTTGATCGATCAATGGCTTTTCTCAGATCTATAAAGATGCCAATATGACATACATTATGCATTAATACTATAATATGGAAAACATTTTAAATGTTGATATTCTGATCTGTTCAAATCGTGTTACATGACGTTTGAGATTTCCCTTGGTCAACCGGTTAGCGTTGGGTCGCATGGGAAGGTTAACCGGTAAAAAAAATCGATATAATATAACAGTAACCACCCCCAGCGGTTTCTCTCCCTTTCGAAATTAAGGTCACCATCGAGCAATCTCTAGGGTCACCTCGAAGAGAAATCCCTCGGTCACACACTATCTAGGGTGATAATTGTTTATGCATACATAAAATTACAAATATTATATTTTATTCGGGAATCTCCACATCGTTTTTTATGGAAAATTTTGGTCATTTCGACTTAAGAGACTATCTTGCCTACCATACCATATGCTTATATTCTAAACCGGAAACATCGAAGATACCAGAGCACCTAAATAATCGCTATTGGTGTACTCGGAATTGTAGAATGGTGTACTTTTTTTTTTTATCTTTATTAAATGGTAACTATCAAGCGAAACTATGACCTTGCGAAGGCGATTATTTTATTGCTAGACACAAAAATGATCGAAATTGTAAATATATATCGTATTAATTGCACCATATATTTAATATAATATTGATAATATACAAAATTAACATGATTCAAATTCAATAATATTTTCAAGTGCGTTTCTCATTGCATAAATGGTTAAATTCTTTTGTTTTTCAAGTATTTTATTAAGGGAGGTAAAAACTTTCAAATAAAATCATAATGTTACATCGAGGAAAAGAAAGATAAATCGAATTTCAACGGTTTACTTTTTGACATAAGAATAACAAAGGAAATAGGTGTTATGTGCAGTAATGTTTAAGATTTGTAATGTTAAGTTTCTTGTCCGATTTTCTCTACTAAGAGGTCTATTTAAACCGATATCGACCGATACAAAAGGCCGTAACTGTTTCATTATATAATTAAAAAGAAAATATATCTTACAATAACATGAATAATCTGTTAAAATAAAATTCATCAATCTTTACTAAAGTTGAAAATTCTTGATCAAAAACAAAATTCAAGAAACCCGACTTTGAACTTGTGTAAATTTGACAAAAGATGGCTATCTGAAGACATATTTGACTTGTGCACTGTGCTTTGTGATTGACAGTGTATATGTTTATTGTAGGTGGTAAGGGTTATTTTCGTGCATCGTGGTTTTTATTTTCAGGGTTTCAGTGATTGATTAATGCCCTTATTTCGCTGTTTCGTGCATGCAGCCAAATTCTTACTTTTCGTTCATCGACTTTTATTATTTTTTTTTATTTTTATTTTTTAGACCTTCATTCTTGACGTAACATTATCTACATAGAATATTTAATCCAAAATGTTAATCAAAGCGCTGAACGCTGGAACGCTGCTTAGGCAGTTATCTTTGAAATAAGAAAAGATTTGAAATTTGGTATTTAAAAAAAAAATCAGTCCAAAAGCTGTCTTTCAATGAGATAAACCAATATACAGTATGTCAAGTGTTTACATAGAAAAAACTCAGGAAACCAAAAAAGACAAAAAGACAATAAAAACGTCTGTTTTTTTTTTTTTTTTTTTTTTTTTTTTTTTTTTTTTTTTAGAGGGCATAGAAATTTGCACTCATGTCGCAATGACGTCCATCACTAGAATAAGCATATAAGCAAAAATTACATGCAAACTGACTGGCCAAAATGTGAAAAATTATTCAACAAAAGCAATGAACATGAAAGGGTAAGTAAAAAAATAAAACTGAGTTTTGATTCGGGGTAATAAATTGAATTGAAGTACTTCATAAGAATAGTGATGGTTAAAATGCATCGCACTTAGGTATCTTGACATCCCCTTTTATAACGATGCACTTTAATTCAATTAATTACTCTGAAACATGCTTTAAACTTCAACAGAACATTGCACTGTGAACAGTTAAACTTTGGAATAATTTTCATATTATCCTCCTGAATCTATCATGGAAGCACCATCATAAATACTAGGGAGAACAATATATTTATGATAATTTTTAAATAAAGTTGATCTACATATAACAACAGGAAATAGCAGTTATATCTACTTACATGGAGTACAGAAGACGGTACTAGCCTTTTCCGAAATACTATCAATACAAAATACACTTGGTACATTTGTAGACTTGCCTTCAGATTGAAATATTAAAGAGAATTTCAAATACTATACATGTAGTATCAAGACACAGGCATTTGTTACCTTACACATGATGTAACTTGTAAGGTAACACTATGTCATCACCCTTTTGATACTAGTGACATACATGTAGTTTAATGTGATGATTCTGTTTTCCTGTTATAAAATAGACTTGGATATAGCGTTGTGTGATATCTATCAATGAATTCCGCTAAACCCGGTGTTTGGGGTCGTCTTGAACTCACTTTAAGGTATAAACAAAGCTCATTGTTGAAAGCGTCATTGTAATTTAATGATTATCCAGCTCCTCAGTTATGTTTGGCTATTTTACGATTATGTTTTTTATTTCTTTCCCAACATTTATTCTTTTACCCTATATGATCCCTGACGCTAATTTTACTCTAAGCAAAATTCTGAGGATTTCTGGTCTTTCAAGATTAGGAACAACAATACAAGCGTTACTTGTTACTTGTTCTGTTACTTTGTATTATAAGGGCTTTTACTCTATATATTTTTCATTTTTGTAAAAGGATGTGTACTTCATCAGCCATGTTTAAGGAATATGTTTTGTGAAAATTCTGCAAATTAATGGGCGGATAAGTAGCTTGTTCAAATATGTAAATACGGCAGGAAGATTCAGTCAGTACAACGACAACATCTCCAATATGAAAATTAACTATGGATCACTTTTATGATGAGGGTAAACCTACCTTCTGTAGATAGCTATTTCGAACGTTTAGCGAGTGAATTCCGCTCAAACCGGTGCTAGGGCCATCTTGAATTTCCTACGAGTAGGAGTGTTTTCTCTTTGTTGAAGGTCTCATGGTGACTTCAAGATGAAGAGCAACTATGAATGCGTTGTTCCATTTGCTTAAACTTACCATGTATTTATAGTGATTCACTTCCATGTACATTAACTTCATATCCCTTTTTTAAATTTAGTATAGATTCACAATCAAAAACATTCAAAAGACATAAACAAAATATTTTAAAGTTGGTAGAGAACAAAAAAATAAGAGAATGTATGAGATGAGAACAAGTCTATGAGCGAGGGATCATCAGTTTTAAGCAAAAAAAAAAAATTAGATATTGCAAGTTTCCAAAATGTAATACATCTTGGGGTCAGCAAAAAGTATTGTGTTGGTGAAAACCCTTAAATACTACGAGTACACCAGCAGAGGCAAAGGCTTTGTGGTATTTAACTATAGCAGCCCCTGAGTTGTTACCTTTCTCCACTGATAAATTTCTTTGTATCGGCAAGGCCTTTTGGGTGATACTTTTTATTCGCGGTTTAAGTTTATAATAAGGAAGTGTGGTACAAACCGAATGTTTTGAAGTATTTTGAAAAACTGACGGAATTTCAGATTTTCAAATAAATCTTTCGATTTTTTAAGTAGCCAATTGTAATTTATGACACTTCAGGCAAGGGCAGCCTCATGGTATGCTTAAAATCTTAATTCCACAGACAATTCAGGAAGATACATCGATATATCCTTTTTTGCATGTGTGTGTGTGTGTGTGTGTGTGTGTGCAGGTAAGTATATTGAATATTGAAAGAAGACTTGAAAGACCTGTGATTACAGTGGATTTTACCTATGTCAAATTAAACTCTTGTGTATGCAGCATTATCTGGTGTTTTTTTACCATTACCTTGTTCTGTGATGAGGCAGTTGTAATAAGATGCTTTACATACAAAACGATGCTATACCATCATGTACAAGCTTTGTGTGAAGATTCAACAACATATCTGGCATGTAATGTAGAGAGGCACTTACGAGCTTCACAATCTTCACAAACAGATTTACGTCGATTGCTAACACATCTGCGTAATTTGTTAACACAACTCCGCACTAACGTTTGAATTGATCTCACTAAGTCCGACAAGACCCTCTAGTTCTATTTCTGAACCAACGCCCTGGTTGATTGCTTTACGACTTTCATAGTGATCTTGAAATTTAAATTAAAACCAATACGCTGTGTTTCTCTGAATTTTGGAAATTTCGTTTCCAATAGTCTTAAGATTACTGTGACTGTAAACAACAGGGGAGGAGGAAAGTCGCATGTTAGAAGGGATTTCAGAAGAAAATGTAAGGAAATGAAATTAAAACATTTTACTACATTTTTAACATGCTTACCCTTCCGAAGCACCTAATGTCACTTTCAGTTTCACTGGAGTTCACGTTATGAGAGCCTTGTTTTTAATGTTGTGTTTTCTAGCTATTTCTATGATTTGTATCTTTCTAATGTAATTGTTTTCTGTGTTCAACGTCATTGTTTTCTGTGTCCTCGTTTGGCTATGCCTTTGGACTTAAATTTTTGTAAATTCCGCTCCTTTGTTCCTTGGTATTCTACTGCAGTTGTTTCTATTCATTGTGACGTTAGGATGATAGGAGCAAAAAGTCTACAATTTGTGAATAACCAGCAAACTCTGATAATTACAGTAATAAAACAATTGAAGCCATCGTAATTTCCCGCAAATGTCCTATGAAATATTGATCTAATGTGACGACTATTATCGCTCTCTCCTAATGTTATGGTTAAATACGGAAGAAATTATATCTCAATGTTGTTAGAAATTTTCATCACATTCTATGGTTTACTGCGCTAAATTCGAGAAAAGGAACCTACGAAAGGTTTGGCTATCTTCAATAATCTGCCATCTTTAGAAAACTGAAATAAGTCTTTTACGTGCATCGAGAGAATCACAATAATGCATTACACATTTAAGGCAAAGATGTTGATAGAATATTCTGCCGCACTTTATCTATCTATTTGACCTGGTCATTTACCCGTGTTCAAGAGATATGGGAAAAATCTTATCAAAACTCTAGTAACCCTGTATAACCCCGATACAGATAAATCCGGAAGTTGATGCGTTCGAGTCGAGTATTCCAGTTTTAACCCAATATAGATAGTGAATAATCATTAATTTACAGGCAAGATTCTATATCTTTGTAAATAAAGAATACTAAAACATATTTTTGATACATTTAAATGCAATTATTATTGCAATAAAGATTTGTGGTGTATGTGAAACACTCCAAATTTTCAAAACGCACGACCATGTCATCAAATTTTGGTCCATTATAACCTTAAAAATGTGTAATTTTTTTAATATTCTAATATCATTTTGTTATTGATAATGCATTTCTATAACCCTTATTACTCATTTTGTCTTACATGCATAGCAGCTCAACATAAAATCATGTTTAGAACCATAAAATATGCATGTTATCTTCTCATTTACTGTTTGTAAATATGTACACCTCGTTAACTAGTACATTTTCAAATTTGTACGATTCGTATTGCAATTTCAGAATTAAAAACAGAAAAGAATTCAACACATTTTACGCTCATTTGAAGATAAATAACTCCATACTGTTCGATACAATACTTATTTTAACTTTGAATAAAGAAACGCACATAAAAAGGGCTTAAAAGTACTATGTGAATTGTGTAAATTAAAGTCTACTCTTATTACTTCTTGAATCTATAGATTACTAGCATTCCTAACAAACGCCGATCGGAAACGCTGACCCGTCCGTGGAACATTTGTCGGTATACTTCCAAAATACATACAATTAAGACATCATTATCTCGAAATAGAAATTACTGTTTAAAATACAATATTTGCATTTTTATTCATTTATGAAATCCATTGGTTACTTTCAGCATTGCTCAAATGGATCCGCTACAGAAATTGAAATTGGTTGCGAATGTAGCACTACAGACCGTATGAATTTAATTTATGAAGTAAATAGTTTTTGAATTGGGCATATTATAACATGGTCAGACCTTATATTTGTCAATATTTTATACCAAGCAATAGGCTCTATGAGAATTAGAACATGGTCAGACCTTTATATTTTTCAATATTTTATACTGTACGATGTTTTTCCGTTCAGAAAAAAAATGGCAGTAGAATACCGAAGGAACAAAGGGGTGAATTTTACAAAAATCGAAGTCCAAAGGCGTGGCCAAAACGAGAACATAGAAAACAACGACGCCAGACCCAAAACAACGACGCTAGACAGACAAAAAGCACAGAAACAGAAATCACAACATTCAAAACAAAGCACTCACAGTGTGAACTCCAGTGAAATTGAGAATGACATCAGGTGCTCTGGAAGAGTAAGCCTGTCCTGTTCTGTTAACAGCACCCGTCACACTGCAAGTGAGGCAAAAAAACGAATGGAAAGAGGAAAAAGAAAAAATATGAAAAGAACCAATAGAAAAAAACACCTTACAGTAAAGAAAGCCAGTACCAGCCAAGAATAAGGATAGTACTTATAGTTGCCTAACTCTATAATTAATTCTCAGATTCTAAAGTGACCATGTGTATGTGTGTGTGCGGTGTTTTTTTTTTTTTTTTTTTTTTTTCTTCTTTTTTTATGAATATGAAAAAGAACGGAAATGGGGTAAATGTCAAGGAGACAACATCCCATATCCAGGTTAAAACGACCCAAAACAAAGCATTTGATTTATATATGAATAAAATGGATTGGGTAAAAACCTATCCCTAAATATAATTAGCGTCACTTGCATTATGCGTATTATTCTCAGCCCATTTGCAAAAATGATTGATAAGTCCTCAACTGATTTGCCAAAATGCTTGGTCGATTGATAAGTAAGGGTTTTTACGCAAAATGTTCAATAATTCAGCTTTATCAGGATGAGTACAAATCCATTGATTCAACACTTTTATAACAAGAAAGAAAATAAGATGGAAGGACAACGAGTTTTGATTGCCACTGCAAAAAGGAAGCAATGGGTAGGGTCGGGGAATCTACTCTGGTATAAAACCCACTGACTCTGCTCTTGTATCAGGGAATATAGAAGGGGTCCTTATAATTAATCAAAGCATTTCTCAAAACAGTTTGCCTACAGTAGCTTTTAGTTTTCCGAACCATGATTTGACTACCTCGCATATAGTCAGGGTATTCCAATATCCACCATTCGGGGCACACCAGGCAGCTCCAAAAGACGGATTCCCTGAATTTAAATCATACGGTTCATTGTTTAATAAAGACAACTCTGAATGCAATCATGTGGGAAACTCTTATCTTGATAGGATGATGCCCAAATTTTCAAGGATAATATCCACAATTTATGGACGAACCAAAAACAACCCCACAGCGCATGTACAGACTCGAAAGTGCTTTATCATAGACGGATTGCATTAGAATTCAGAAAACTATCATTTTAGTTGAAGATTTTCGAGAGCAAATCTATGATTTTAATGTCGCAAATGATGATTTTAGCTTTGAAAATAGTTAACGTCCCGTTTATGACTAGCGAATTTCAATATCTCTGGCATAATCATAACACAAACGACAAAAAAAAAAAAAAAAAAAAAAATTCTTTATTTCACAATGTTCGTAATTACACGAAGACTATATTTGAAAGCGGATTCCCGGCACCTATATCGGTTTTCAGGGGCTCTGGCTACAGAGCTGCCGGGCGCATCCCGGTTGGTGGAAAGGGGAATGCCTCGCTATGTGGAGTAGTCAGGTCATAATACGGAAAGCGTGACTGCGAACCATTGTAGACAAACTGTGTGGAGAAACGCCAGGCTCCTTGCAGTATAAAGACTCCTTCTATACTGTGTAAAGAGAGCAGAGTCACTGGGACACGTATAGAAGGATAAATTTCCTGCCCCTACCCATTTCTCCAATTATTCAGTGGAAATCAAAACTCGTTGTCCCGGTTGTCCCTTCCACCTTTTTCAGCTCACCTGACCCGAAGGGTCAGTGTGAACTATTGCCATCACTTGACGTCCGTCGTCCGTCCGTCCGTCGTCCGTTAACTTTTCACATACTCATCGTCTCCTCTGAAACCACTAAAGCAAATTCAACCAAACTTTACAGGAATGGTGTATGGAAGGTCCCTTACAAAGAGAGTGCTCATTTTGTTCCGATCCGATAAAAAAACATGGCCTCCAGCACGGAACTTCGGTATAACATTGGACCCTATGGGAAAAATCATAGGGTCCAATGTTAAACCTAAGTTCCACGCTGGCGGCCATGTTTTTTATGGATCGGAACGAAATGAGCAATCTTTGTAAAGGACTTTCCATACATCATTCTTGTAAAGTTTGGTTGAATTTGCTTCAGTGGTTTCAGAGGAGAATATGAATATGTGAAAAGTTAACGGACGACTTACGGACGGACGACGGACGACAAGTGATGGCAACAGCTCACACTGAACCTTCGGGTCAGGTGAGCTAACAATCTGATGCCTTCAACTTCTAAGCAAAGTCTGCCAACTTGGTTTAAATTCAGTATTTTAGAATGCCTTTTTAATTTTGTTATTTGCACTGGGTTATATTTTGAAAAGAATGTGGAGGATATGGATAATTTACTAATGACTTGCTGTGCAGAGTAACTTCCGTAGTTTTTATTTATTTACTGAATTGGTTAATAATGATTTAATGGGACATTTAATCCTGTTATTGGACGTACTCATCTTCATAAAAACAAGGGTATTCCTTCGTTTACATATACCTTCAAACTCATTTTGATCCAAAGACGGTATGTTTTTCCGGCTCCTATTTCTTAGTTTACAATTATAGCATGCATAATTTTAGGTGGTTAAACATTGTTTCTGTCTTTTTATATACCCGGAAGGGTGCCTTGTTGTTGCTCTTCACAAGACACAACAAATAACCAAAAGGACAGATCTAAATAGAAAAGCCATAATTCAGCTAAAGACAGAGCTATGCATGAGGGAGCAACTCGTTTTCGGGTCAGCACAAAGTACTGACTACTTTATTGGTGAATACCCTCGGGGACTAACAGTATAATGGCAGAGACATTGGCCCAGTAGTCATAAATAACAAAATACCGAAATTACTGTTAATTTATTTTCTGCATATGCGCATTTCAACAACTACTGTCTCATCAGTGCAGATTAAGCCAAAATATTTTGAAGTCTTTTAACCGAAAAACTTGTAAAAGCTGAGAGAACACTTAACCAAAAGGGTCTAAATAGAAAAGCCAAAATTCAGAAATGACAAAAAAAACCTTGTTGATGTGAATAAATATATCCCAGAAAGACAATACATTAGAGCGGTCAGTATCAACGACCTATACAGTGAAAATTTAGAAAATAATAACGAACTGTACAAATGAATTGCAACGAACGATACAGTTGTAGGATCCTATATTTCAGCTCTTAACCTGTTTATTTTGTGTTTTAGTACAAAAGGGATGATATAGTTTTTATGTGTTTGTTTTGGTGGTCACTTGTGTCATATCTTTATTTCAGATAATAGGCATAAAAACATTTTTGATGACATTTCAATGTCAAAAACGATCAAGAATTGAACTCCTGTCTGTGCGTTTTTTGAACCTGTTGCTTATTCATCGATCCTACTAGTTATTGAGACAATGAAATAACTTAAATAATAATTAAAGAACAATTTCCGTTCAATTCTGGCTTAAAATCGTCATAGATTTACTGGAAAGAGCATAAAGAGCATTCCAACACATTCCGGTTTTTAACTTTTTCAGAGGTAAAAACGCACAACTTCCGTTTTGATTTTTATCGCGGTTATACAGGGTGCTAGTGTAAATTACTTTTGGAATTTTAAAAATCCATTGAAGTTTTAGATAATATAAATTAAAATCAACAAAAATACCAGTTTAATCTATTGACAATTATGATGCAATCCTTCCACATAAAATGATGAAACCAAATTGAGACAATATCAAACGGTCTTTCAAATTTTTCTGGTTTGCAGTTCATTTGTTGTGATAAAAAGTAAGGTTTCTTCTCTTATATCACTTACAAAAATCATTGTTCCTGGACTTGCGATCACATGATTAAGGCACTGAATATTTTGCTAGACAACATTTTTGTTCTTTTTCATGTCATTGGTATTCCCATGAGCATAAATGGTGCACCACTCATTTCATATCTTTTTCTGTTCTTTAAAGAACGGGACTTAATGAAAAAAAACAACAAAATGGAACCGTTCAAAACATTCATAACCTTATTTCAATTGTCAATGATAACAGCAGATATATCGACGATATCCTTACTATATTGACAATCCCCAGTTTCTTTAGTATGACGACCTCATTTTCCAGAGAGAACTAAACATGGTTCTAAATACTGCCTTTTTCCATAACTAACTATCATCGTTGACTCTTGTAAGATTAAGACTAAGATAAAAGGCATGATTTTGATTTCACTAGAACTAATTTCCATTACATGAGCATTTGATATCTATATATGGTGTGACTTGCAAACGGCTTATTACTAAGGGAAATCGTTCTTCCGGAAATGTTAAAATGTCCAAAAACTAATAGATAAAATTAAAAAAACTGGGAAGTACATTGTAAATTACATTCTTTACATGATTGATATTGACATATTGACAGGATGTTTTGCATGATTCCTTAAATTGGCTTCTGGATCCAATGACCTAAAGATTTTACGGGTATGCTGAGCTCTCACCGATACTGCCAATATTTACTGAAATCCATGATTATTCTTCCTTCACACCCTTCGGGAGGTTTTAAATTTTATTTTTCTTCCGCAGGGCGCCACTGTTTTACTACCAGACTAGGCTCCTCGAGCTAGCCGGCACTTTTGCGGCAAACACACCTTAACCCATCTTTCTAAGTTATATTTTTTCTTTTCCTATGTAAGTAGTCTACCTGTATTTGTATGTTTATTATACTATAGCGAAACAAGATAGAGAAAGGGGATGTTTGGGTCCCATTTAACTGGTTTAACCCTGCCTCTAGCACCTGCTTATGCCGGTGCAGCATCTGGCTATCCCGAGCCCTATCGTTGCTCGCGTTTGTCTTTGTATATACATTAGTGTTTTTCTTGTGCAGTTCCATGGTGGATAGTGTCACCTAATAGTAAGTTTTAGCCCTCTTATCATCTGTTCATTAATGCAGGTACTTTTTTTAATCTCACAAATATCAGATATTAGTTTATTACGTAGGAAGTATGCATATTATCATTTAATTTACAGTGAAATTGTGTGCAGGTATTACAAAACAATGAAAAGAAGTTAATATTTTTTATTACTAAAATGAATTCCACATGTGGCCTTCAATAATAAAAAAATACAAAGGGTTCAGTCTATGAATATTCAAGTTGCTCATTAACAATTCAATCAAATAAACAGGTTAAGTTTCATGCTTACAATGTAAATTACAGTTGCTGGCACTGTCAACCGTTTCTTGGAAGGGAGTAGCTCAATTCTGCGTCGCTTGGTCAATTAACACACGCAATGTGCGTCCGTGATACAGAGTATTGTATAAAAACCGATAATTTTCCCCGACTTTCTGACGAATTTCAATTGAAATGTACACTGATGTCCTCATATGTTTATGAAATTCCAAATTAATACTGAATAGTTTTTATTCCCGAAAAGCAAGTGCTGAAAATAAAAAACGAAGTATTTTTGTACTTTGAAACCATTGGGCCGATGCCACTTCTGATGCCTAATGGTCGGACATGTTTGACATGAAAAATTTCCCTGCGTTTTATAGAAATTTACTGTTTCTATTAAAATTCCAGCCCCTTAAAAATACTGAGGCTTCATTCCGTGTAATGCACTCGATAGATGTCCTTGGTACTGGATTTGTCCTCCTATATTGATATTTTTGGTAATATCTACATCTTCGTTGACTCCTTTCGGATTATGGGTTTCCATTCTATTTGGTTCTAATGCTGCTGATTAGATGTTATTTCTTGAAACACGAGTCCAGCAAAACGAAAATTACTATTTTTATGCAACTTTGGTATTTTTGTACCTAAAGCCCATCTGAATGTGACCTGCAACATATTTACTTTTATTCGCTATTTATAATAAGCACGGATACAAACTGTAATGCATTTTTAAATGCCAAAGTTGGAAGGAAATGAAACTGATTATTTTAAAACCAAGTTAAAAAAAATAACAAAATCACGAAGTTACTGTTAATTTATTTTTTGCATATGCGCATTTCGACAACATTTTGAAGCACGTGTACAGAAAACGAAATTACAATTGATAATGCAACTTCGGTATTTATTGTATTTTGAAACCACAGGCCGATACCACTGCTGTTGGAACAGAGGTCCCCGAGGGTATTCACCAGCCAAATAGATTTTTCTGATATGAAAAAAATACCTAGCGTGAGTATGGCACTAGGTGGATGTCCTTGGTACTAAATCCGGTCACCCACTTCGATATTTTTTATTAGATCTTCTTTTTAACTACTTTTGGTCACTTTTGGATTATGGCTTTCTATATTGTTTGATCTTAATGCTGCTGAGGAGAGGTTACGTCTTGAAACACGTGTACAGAATGTTGATCAAACTTATCTATTATATTTTGAATACCGTTAAGTACATTGAAACAATTGAAAGAAGGATGTAAGAACATCATATGTTCACAATTATCTGCTCAATTTACCATGTTTAGAACTTGTGTTTATCGGATCAATGAAAATATTGATATCATTGAAGCTTAAAAGTGATTTAAATCACGTTTTAAACGCAATGGATTGCAAATGTCACAAGGGGCAAGGGTTATCATCGGTTTTGATATTCGATTTTCAATGAAAAACTTTTTTTAAATGATTTATTTGCTTTTGATAAATCTAAACTAATAAAAATATAATAAAAAAGATAACAGGAACCACCTACAATGGCCATTGTTTTATGTTTTCAAATACTTGTTTATGATATTTGTTTACTTTGTTCAAAACTGTAACTGTAAGTCGCTATTGCTTTATTTTGTTTGTAATTTAATGCGCTAATAACTTTACAACTGCATGGAGAAAATACGTTTTGAAAACTTCAATAATTCACCATAGTGATGTGAAGTGCTTATATTGGACAGGTAGCTGATGCGATGTATGTATTGTTTGAAATAACGTGCCTTTCAAATCTAGGACAAGAACTTAACATTCCTTTTCTATTACTTTTCTTCGTTGTCTAATTAAGACACAAACCATGCACAGAAAAGGGGCAATTTATTGCAAAACACAATGACAAGTCTGACTTCTCAATTTGAAAATGAAAGACATTTTAAAAGGAAATATGTAAACTAAAGTCAATATTGCAGAATCAGGTTTTTCAATTTATTAGGAATTTAGGTCTTCCCCTTTTTGAGTTGGTATCAGCAGTTAAGGTGCTTAAATTGTCAAAATGGCAATTGACCGATGATAAATTATCTGCTTTTCTTGTATTTGTTATTTTTTTGTTTTATGACCACAACTAGTGGACTGTTTTGGTATCATTAGCCTAGTCGTCCAGTGCCTTGTTGCACGCTCAAAAATCGATCATTTTTTAAAAATCAACATCTTGAATTCAATACACTAAAGAATATCTGCCCAGTGCAAAATCTGGCTGTTTTTTTTTTTTTTTTTTTTCNAGCAGCTCTTTTGTTTGTTCTGATTTTGGGTCTACTAAAATACCACTGATGGGGCATTGCTGAAATGGCCATCTACAGAACTCAAATTATCTGAGTTATTACGGTATCAGTTTTATATCCTTCCTGCAATTTGTGATTTGTTGGTGTGAGTGGTGTTTACCGAAAAAATAAAGGCAGTCAGTACCCACATCTTCCTATCATAAAATTTAACAATAGAAATACTTTGCTTTGTATGTATAAATAAATCTTTAAATGAATATGGAAGCAAAACAGAATATATACAAATGCCACGAAAAAAACAGAAAAGCGTTGAAATTGGAAAACAATGAAATGTGTGATTGCAAATTACATTTCCAATATAGAAAGGTCGTTACTTTTAGCGACATCGTTCAAATTAAACGAATACCGAAGCTTAAAGGCGAAGAAAAAGAAAATTTACATTCAAAATGTTTTTTTAAAACATGGAACTACAGCTGCCACAAGGCAAAGATTAAACAAATAGATGAAAATGTCGAAATCATCAAAGGACTAAAGAAATGTGATCCTCACAGAAATATTAGAGGGATCGTGACTTGAATGGTAAGCACGATCTTCTTCACACCTGTCAATCGCCCCAGTACCAAGGGGATTTCCGGTGTAAAGCAATAATCGGTGTCTGTCAGATACACAACAATCTCTGGATCTACTCGCAAACAACTCATTTACGAAATAGAAATAGAAAACTTTTAAGGATCTGTCAAATCATGGTGACATTTAAACTTCTGTACTGACAATTGCAACATTGGCGGAACATATTCATGATGTATAAGTTCTTGAAACGGTTATTTCGCTCTGTTGACAATATCCACAAAAGCGGATGTGAAATGTGCAAGCTATAAGTCGGAGATATGGTAATATTACTGTTAAGAAACATGAAGTTCATAATTGGAACGTCAAAATAAGTACATGTGTAGCAAGGTGTTTATTTTGAACGTCGATGTGGTCATCAATACATAGGTAAAAGCTTAATCCAAGCAAGAATTGATGATGATGAATCAGTGGTTTCTTTAGCAGTGGCTTCGTATGGAAATACTAGATTAATTCTTAAATTCAGAATTCTTCAATGAAAGAACCTAACTATATATATTAGGGAATCTGGCATGACTCGGCTTTTTCTTAATTCTTTTTAACTAGCCTTTATTTGGACTTTGTTTCAAAGAATGAATGAATAGATCGACCAAAGGAGCATACAATTAGTCCTTATGCATGGGTATTCATGTTGTCTGATGGAAAACATCTTTTTTTAAATACTTTTAGATGAAACAAATACGAAGTTGAAGAAGTAATAACTTTTTACCTAACACAAATGTGAATATTGTTTATCAAATTAGTGCAAATAGACTTGTGTATAAATTTCTGGAGCATTGACTCTTCTTTATCATGTGTAAGAGTAGTTTAGAGAGTAGAAAAGTCACACTTGTTGAGTATAATCTATCGCAGTAAATGTATAAACTATATTTACTACAGTAATGAGCTTATAAAAGGGTTTGTTGTGCATTTGGCTGACAAATTAATATTATCTGTTTGAAGAGATGGATCTTCAAATGATGTGAATACTCATTTCTTTTACTCAGCAGTCAATTTTGTGTCTTATGCGGGCACTTTGATGTTTTTATAGTCTTTGTCAGCTGGTTTAAAAAGAAAATCTTGAATACATCGGGATCTTCGAATAACCGTATTGAGATAGGCTCATGGTACTACTATGGTGCCTCATTCGAGCTATAATTCAATTTTTATTGATCCTATCCTGACGGAAAGTATTTTAAACTTTTTCCTTCTTTCTCCTAGTCCATTGTTTGGCATAATCCTTCTATGCGTCCAGCAACATGAGCAAAATTTTTGCGCTTGTCCCAAGCCAGGAATATGTAGGTCATTGGCTTGTTCTTGTCTTCTTATGAAATTTTAGTTTCATGATATTCGGGTTTTTGGATGTGGTTTGTTTCCATTGATTTATTCATTTTTTTACCTTTTTAGGGCCCATTTAGGGCTTGCTGTATGGTGTGAGGTTCCTCACTGTGTTAAAGACCGCCTGGTAAGCCCTTGTTGCTTTGTTTTGGGTCGTTTAACCAGGAAATGTGATATTTTTTTTTCCTTGACATTTACCCCATTTCCTGTCTTTTTTCCAAAATACTGTAAATTTAGGTTCTGCAAATGTTTCCGTTTATGTGTTAAATTGGTGAGCTGTGGATCGTAATATTATGAACCTTTGGCAAATAAATCTCTAATTTATAATTTTTAACAACGTTGATTCCCAAAGAAGCGTAAGATAATGGGATACAAACATCAGAGGTATCTGGTGGTTTTGATTAAGAGTCATAAATTTGGACAAATGCCGATTTGTTATTGATGATGATGGTTGCAACAGCTTTTGCGTAGTTATAATACATCAGAGGAACTGTTGGCATTTAAAGTATGGGGTATCTAGGATGTACCATGTTTGTTATGAAGAACACTGCAAAGAGCATTGCTTGAAAATCACAATTTGAAGAATGCACGTCTTCCTTGTTCATTAACAGATTTTGTTACAGATTTAAATCATCTCTGATAAGCAATATTTAGGACAATTTTCAATAAAAAAAAAATCACACGAAAAATATTAGTAGTAAGTTTTTTTTTAATTTCTATCGTAAAAGTTTTGTGAAAAAGGCTGCTGTATATTAAACAAGACGGGTAATGTATCAATGAACGAAATACAGTTGATTAAATTCAAGATCTTAATTATGTTCCAAATATTTTGACACCAGTTACTGTAAAGATTGAAATTTCATTTCGAATTTTCATAAACTAGTCTTTGTTCTTTTTGTGTTTATTCGTGCAATAATATTTCTGGACACCTCAAACTATTTCTTCTGTTACTGTACATGTATCATACCGTCCTGTCTCATTCCAGTTATCCTGCAAGGATTCGTATTTGTTTTGTGATGCATCATTTCTTTCATTTCCATGTAATAGCGTGTTTGGTGCGTCTGGCATGCCTGGCTCTGAGGTCATTGAGATATTAGTAACCTGTTCATACTGTGCTTCTGTCGCCGTGATTTCGCTGTAATGGATTGTAGAAGTAGTAACGTAGCTTCTATATTGATGTTTCCACCTTCGCCTGATAACAAAAACAGTAAGCACGGGAAGCGTCAAGAATCCTACTATTGCAAAACCATAAATTAGAACGGCTTCGTGCAGCAAAAATCCTAAAATGATAAAAACGTTTCAATTAAATTAGGTTGATTATGAATCGAAATTCCGAAAAAGAAAATTTGATTTCCATGATGTATCTAAACAGCTTTTAGAGCTTGATAATTTGTGTCTTTTTAGAACAATGAAAATCAAACACTAATAAAACTATAAATGAAGTTTCCGGCAATTACTACATTATATCAAAATTGAATAATATCTTATTAAGTTAAAATATATTTTCAATCGTTCCTGAATAGCAATTAATCAGGAGGACTGGGTACCACATAATGAAAAACTGACCCGTAATAATCGCAATCGTATTTGTTGAACAGAACAACTTGGTCAGAGCAAAGATATATTGTTTCACATCAAGCGTATCTTGCAGTTTTAAAACTTGGGAGAAAGGCAAGGAAGACTAACATAAGAGGCAAGTGTAAAATTACCCGGTCAATGGCAAAGACGAAGGTGTTGTTCCAAAAATTGGGTATTCATATTAAGCTATTGCATGTAAATGTTGAAAATATAATTTAGAATTAAACTTGACTAAATGAAATTGAAGAATTTAATGATGTATTGACTAAGCCCCCACTCTAATGGAATGTAGTATCAATACATAAATACCTGCCAAAAAATTTGTGTAAACAATATACATGTATATACCTTTTTCTACAGTTGACGTGATATTTAAGTTTCATAGATATATATGAGGTACTCAAAAATGTATATGTTGTGTACAAATTGTAATTTTGTACAAATTATAATTTGTACAAAAATTTTGTACAAATTACAATTTGTATTTTCAGTTTGTACAAATTACAATTTGTACAAAATCAGCTTTTACAAATATAATTTGCTCAACTTAATTTCAAAATGATGATATTACTGAAAAAAATTACAATTTGTACACAACATATACAACACGTCGGTTAATGTCCAGGTGGTTCGGGGTTATAAGCAAAATCCATCAGAATTTTTCAGTGTTGTACAGAATTAAACTTCTAAATTGAACTTCCAAACAAATTGAATAAAAATTGGGTGTCACGGACAATAAAACTCACAATCGTTCACCAAAAATGTGATTTTTTTGCCTGAAATGTTAAGGAAGCTACCAATTTTTTTAAAAAATTTAAGTTACATCCATGAGAATTTTATATATTGCTAGCCCCTGTATTGTATTTTTTCTAAAAACAAACAGAAAAATGGGGGTCACTGCACTTATTATGTAATTATTTCACAAAACCAAATTTTCGTACTGATTTCTTAATAAAATAGTATTGAAATTACCTCCCTTGTTTAAATTTCAAAGAATTTTACAGTACA
>MJUU01009878.1:0-13671 GCA_002080025.1 Modiolus philippinarum
ACGATTTTTGAAAACCTACGACTTTTCCCCATAGTTAACTACTGACTTCAAAACTGGTGTTGAAAATTGTTCGTTGACCACCGTTTTCAAAATGGCAGCCAAAAAAGGCGGGAAAATACAACATTGTCCGATTTCAATGAAATTTGGTTTCCATGTAGATATTCATGTTGCGACTTCAAAACCGATGTTGAAAATTGTTCGTTGACCGCCATTTTCAAAATGGCCGCCAAAAAAGGTGGGAAAATTCAACATTGTCCGATTTCAATGAAATTTGGTTTCCAAAAAGGTATTGATGTCTCATCTTAAAAATTATTCGTTGACCGCTATTTTCAAAATGTCCGCCAAAAAAAAAGGCGGGAAAATTCAACATTGTCCGATTTCAATGAAATTTGGTATCCAAGTGGGAATTAATGTCACTACTTCAAAACCGGTGTTGAAAATTGTTTGTTCACTGCCACTTTCAAATGGATGCCAAAAAAGGCGGGAAAATTCATTGTCCGATTTCAATGAAATTTGGTTTTCAACACCCATTGCTATTGAAAGGTCGTTTTAATCTCATTTACTACGGCACTTGACAACTCTGTTCGTTAATTATAATATTGCCCCCATTATAGTGTTTGTTTGTGTTGTTTTATATTCTTTGTATTGTTTTGTTCATTCCATAATTACTATGTCTAATGAGAAAGTGCCAATGCTAGCTCTTGCGTAAGGGGACCTTGCATTAGTCCGAAGGTTCATTGGTCAGAAGGTCCATTAGTCCGAAGGTCCATTAGTCCGAAGGCCCATTGGTCCGAAGGTCCATTGGTCCGAAGGTCCATTAGTCCGAAGGTCAATTTCCGGCTACAATTAGGAAATATAGGCGAAACTTGATCATATTTGAAAAATTCAAATGGCTGTTATGCCTATCTTTAAGTATAATAATTATGCTTTGCCTAAACTTTAATTATGACAAGCCTGAATAATATGCCTATCCTTTACTAAAATCACCTTGTACGAGGCATAATTGTTCTATTCTAGTCCTACTTGTGATTTAGTCTGGAGTAACTTAACACAAAGAGAAACAATATGCAGATTTGCATGAAGTAACGAATCAAGTCTGAAACTTTCACTCCGTAAGCAGGAAACGTGGAATATTACTGCCCATGTTAGGGAACGTTCATTTTTTGTGTTTGCATACATCAGTATATTAAGGCATTTTTGATGAAATATGAATTTTAGGGAAAAACGAGAGCTTTTTATATGAAAAATATAATGAAAAACTTAAAGCCATTGTCTGCACTAACGCACCCCCATAAAATGCAACGATTTCTCCTAAAACTCAAACGAACCATTTTGCTTTTAAATTAGGGGAAAATATGCTGAAAAAATGAGCAAAATATGTACTCAAGAGTGTCGGAAATATATATAACAAAATACCGAAGTTACTGTAAATTTAATTTTCTGCATATGCGCATTCCGACAACTTATGTCACTTCAGTGTTAATCAAAACATTTGGAAATCCATATACATGTGTAAAATCTGAAAGAGAACAAATTACCAATACAATCTAAATAGGAAAACCATAATCAGCCAAGGACAAAGCTATGCAAGAGCATACTCCTAAGTTTTCAACAAAATTTTCTAAAATTGAGATATTGCAAGTTTCCAAATGAAATCGGTTTGGGCCAGCAACGAAATTCTGGCTACTGGGTTGTTGAATACCCTCGGGGACTTACAGTCCACCAGCAGAGGCATCGACCAAGTGGTAATAAATAACAAAATACCGAAGTTACTGTAAATTTAATCTCTGCAGATGCGCATGTGTTATAAGAAAAACTGAAAAGTTCATGTTTTACAGAAGGGATGAAATCGTTATGCTTGGTCTATAACATATATATGCAGAACTTATTAGTAATGTATATTTCTAAGTTGATCTACACCTAAAGCTTCATTTAAAGAGTTAACATTGAAAAAAACTGACATGTTCTTTGTTCAGAGACTTCAAATGAAATTTTGGATTCTTAGCTACCCAAAAACTACTTTTTATCAGTTATGTAAAATAAGTAAATGAAGTGTTTTTCTCTTTGATTGCAATGTTGAATGCGTGTTTGAAATGTATTAAACTATGCACACAACTAATAAGACATAGACAAACAATTCTGTACATGACATTGAAGTGACATGAAACATAATAATTAAAAACGCTGTATAGATTAAAATCTTTTTAATATAAAAGGGGTATGTTTAATCAATAACTTTATTGTTGTGTGACAAACGCACTCAATACAAACATAACTAGATGTTGTCGGAAACGACAGCTATCTCCGCACTCCCTGTTTGACACAGAAAACAGTTGTTATTCACCCTAGGCATACATTTTTTTCAATAGTATTGAAATCAAACTATTGATAGTCGTTATTTTTACTAAAAGAATTCCAGGATACATGGTTGCTAAGTAGAATTCCAAAAAATAACTGGTCTTAAGACTTTCAGGAAATTTACCAAGATTGGAATCAAATATTTTTGAAATCAAATTGATGAAAATGTTTGTCTTAAACTACACAAACAATTAAAGTATGATTGCTAGATAGAATTCCCCCAAAAATCAGTGGTCTTCGAGGCTTTCAGAAAATTTACCAAAATTGGAATCCTAAGTTTTCAGAAATTCGTTTTTTACCAAATTAAACACTTGTCAGAAATAAAAGTGACAACAAAAGTCCGAATCGATCAGATTATAAAATAATATGCCAAAATTTTAAAAAATGGGCGTCTTTGACATTTTCAGGAAATTATCAAAGTTGGAACCGGAACCATAATTCTAAAAGCTTATTGCAAATCTACAGTTCTGCATAAAGATTTAATCCCTAAATCCAAAAATGTAAGAGGGGTTTGCGTCATAAGCCACATGTGTCAAAATCCACATCTTTGGGCCTTTGTCAAAATTGACATCTTGAGCCTTTTGTTTGCACCAAGATCAAGATAAAAAAAATCCGAAAGCTTATTGCGCGTCCGCAGACAATTTGCAACGATTCTACAACAAAATTTAATCCCTAAATTCAAAACTGTAGGAGGAGTTCGCGTCACATGCAACATGTGTCAAAATCGACATCTTGGGCCTCTTGTTTGCATTAACACTAATTTCAAAAATCCGAAAGCTTAATGCGTATCTGCAGCATATGCGCAACAATTCTATAACAAAATTAAAACCCTAATTCCAAAAATTAAGGAGTAGTTCGCGTCACATTGTTTCGGACAGACGGACGGACGGACAGACAGAGGCGAAAACAATATCCCCGAACTTTCTTCAGAAAGTGCGGGGATAACCAATGCATACATAAACACTGACTTAGGGAAAAATCGAGTCCCCTGTCTTCACACAAATTCCCTCAAATTTCACAGTGTTTGGAAGTTTTTATTATATTTAAGGCTTTTTATCATTTTTGGTGTTGTATAAAATATATAAACCTTTCATTTAAGATTACTTCTCCAATTCTCATCAATTATAGCTAAAAAATGTGCACGCGACTTTTTATCCGACGGGGTTGATCAAATTTCCGCGAGAAATTTTCCGCCATTTTAGATTTTTTTGCGTTTTACGGACATTCCATGCGAGAAAAATATTCTCCCTCCACTAGGCCGCGAGTTAAAAATATTTCTTTACTCTCGAGAGTAAAATTTCGATTCTAAGATATTTCTATACCCTCAATAGTAAAATTTCGATTCCAACATGCTCGCTAAAGCTCGCATATTGGAAATCGAAATTTTACTATCTAGAGTGAAGAAATATTTAAACTTTCTCCGAACAGAATAAGATAGAAAAAGAAGGGAAACAGGGAATGTGTCAAAGAGACAACGACCCAAAGGGGAAACTATATATATGGAGCTGTTCTCGATGTTTTCCAAGACTCTCCAAGGAAAGTTAATAAAAGTTAAAGCTAGAGAGCTGCTAACAGTAACACACTTTTTGGACTAACCTCTTTACCGACTACGTCTTGATAGTTCCCCTAAGCAGGAAGGGCACATCTAACACATAGCAACATAATTGTGAATCCATCAGTTGTTTCAGGAATTATATTGGAAAATATACAAATTGAATACAACAACATGCACTCGAGAAAAATTATACCATATGAACAAGTGAAATGTACTGACTGATTCTTGTCGGGCTTCTCTTATTTACAATACAACACATGATATTTACAATACAACACATGATATAGCTTTTATAGGAGTTGATAAACTGAACAAATATGTAAAACAACACTTAATATTATATACAATGTAGTTTTAGCAGAAAGAATATTAAAAGTAACATATTTGAAAAATATCTATTATCACCATCTATGATTATTTCAGCCTCGACAAGGGCTCAAAATGTAGCAGGTAAGTATATATAACATTCCATCATACAAAAATATATTCCTCACTAAAACATTTAACTACTTTCGGTCAATTAAATATGGATTCTTGTTATAAACTTTTAGTACAATACAGCCAGAGACTTACCATGATAAAATCACTGTGACAGTATCACTATCGGAAGTGAAATTTCTGTTCAAACCGTATAAACATGTTTTCTTCTGTTTTTAAAGTGATACATTCTACCACTTTTAATGCAAAAGAAATCAATTATCATGTTAATAGACCGATAAGGAAAAAAATATATATTTCTTTAAAAAAATAGAGTTAAGTGATTAATGATGGTAAGTCTCCTCCTGTACTGTACCTAAATGGAGAAACTGAGCCATGCTAGATCATGTCAATTATTCTTGACAATAGCAGTAGCAGGCATTGCACAGTGGCTTTAAAAAGGTTTATTCTTGCTGAAAGTTTTTGTGCTTTGTGTTTTGAAGTTTTTTGTAAGATTTGTTCCTTTGTTCAGCCCCCCCTTTTCTCCTTATAATTTATAATTACCATCTCTTACGCGTCAAGGATGACATAAAAATGCCCAAAAGATAATTGAAATGACATTTGAACAATATGCTAATTTCATACACACTAGTACCTTTGTTGTGGTACTGTATTTTACTTTTTCTGTGATGACTTTAATATTTGGAAGCCACTAGCTGCTTCTACATCTTTGGTTGAGATCTTGTAAGTGTGCACACGAACATGCACATATTTTGCTCCGAAGTTGGCCAGTAGTTCCACTGGTGTATCCGGGGGTATGTCGATTCCAGACGCCTGGAGTGAACAATGTCACTAATGGATTGACCTGCATAACATCTAACAAATCTGTTCTGTGAAATTGATTTATTGCTCTCCAGTTAAACTGAATGTTAAAATAGAAGTGTTATTCATTTCCATGCTTCGCTTAATACTAATTCGATGTTAACTTCCATAGATCTAATTTACGCCATGGTTTCAAGTGCAGTGACGGCGAGGAATCACAACACTCGGAATGTTTTCTAGTTTTTACATTAATTGATATGAAAAATTGATTGGAAAGTTCAGACTCGTAAATTTCGTTCCAGAAAATACGACATTTATTTTTCTATTTCATCTCTGAGTCGGCGGAAATAAAAACGGAATTTTTCAAAATTTTATTTTTTTCCACTTTTGCTAAATTTTGGGTCGGCGTAAACCAAGGACGTATATTTAGATATCTAAATATACGTCCTTGGCGTAAACCAACTAATTAAAAAAAGGCCTTATAAGGTAAATCTAACATCGCAAATGGCAAGACGTCACAATAGAAAGTATGTTAAAAAGGGCGGCGGAGACTCTGCGTATCCTTTAAATTTTTTTTTGAAATTGAAAAATCATATTCTACACAAGAAATAGCTAAATGTACTTATTGATAAAAAATATTTCACTCGTGTAAAAAATTCTTAGTACAGTTATTTAGATACGCCCCACTTGGGAAAAGACGGAATTCCTTGCATTTGCCAATCTCCTCTTATGTAAGAAGCTATTAATATATTGCTAAGCTACTGATTTAATAACTGTGTCATTTCTAAGCTTCTATATTGACTGCTTGCCGCTGTACAGCACGGGAATCAATAATTCAGTTTACTTAATGATAAATTTGGTAAAATTTACCGAAGCTTTGAACAGAATACAGTGATGCTTTCTTTTAATTTTGAAACATTCTTTTATGTTACAGTGAATTTGTAAAATTAGTGATTTTGTAAAATCCCTGAAATGATTAGTGATTTTATAAAACCACTGACCATTTTAGTGATTTTATAAAACCACTGACCATTTTAGTGATTTTATGAAATCCCTGAAATTCTCAGGGATTGTATAAAATCCCTGAAATTATCGTTAGGGATTTTACAAAATCACTGATTAAACATTTTAAATAGAATGTTATTTTCTAGGGGAAGATGTTGATTTACAAACAAAAGTAATTATTATAGGTGTACAAAACTGAAATATATTACCAGTTTTCTACCCTAAATACCGTAATTTATATAAAACTTAATTTAAGAAATAATATTGTGAAAATATTTCTGATTACATTGAAAATTCACACAATCAAACTCAGAATGATGTTCAGTTTGATTGTTTATTTAGGCAATATTCTAACCTATGATTTCAAAAATTAAGAATGTAAGTAAAATAATTAAAAATTTATGATAACTATTCATTCTGACTTCCAAATTTAATTTTCTTGTAGTTTAGGACCAAAATAACAAATAACAAAAAAAAAAATTATGTAACAAATTGAATTCGAAAACCTGAGGTAATCATTCTGTAGAGAAATGAAAAGTTTGTTATTCACCTGTTTTATTTGTCATAGACTTGAATAGTAAAAACCTGATTTAGACATAACTAAACATAAAACAAAAGTAAGTTCAGGAAGGCCCAAAATCAACCAGATATTTTCATGGATTCATCTGAATTAATGAGATTTCAATTGAGTCGCATTATATTCTAGCCTTAGGGACCGACCATTTAACTTGAAAAAGGGGGGGGGGGCTATGGTTTTTTTTTCTAAAAAAATATTTTGGAGCTGATTTAATGTGAAAAAAATATTTTGGCTGCCAAAATGATGAAAAAAATTTCTGAAGAAGGCTTTCTGCCAAAAAAGATAATGTTAATTTTGAAAAAAAAATTTTTATTGATACAGGTGAAAAAAATAAATAAGTTTTTCTGTCCAGGAAAAAAACCCATACCCCCCCCCCCCCTTCAGGTTAAATGGACGGTCTCTTAAAATTTTTGTATTTCCAATGAGACCTTGTCAGTGGTTATTTATACTGTATCTGGATACAGGCGACAGTCACATATCAAGTATCACTGATATTTCCACTTTAAAAACTGTTTTAATTTTAGCACGGTCGGGTGAATTTTATGTTTTATTTTGTATCATTTACGGAAAAATGCTGTAAATTTTGAAAAAAAAATTACCATAATTTTGCAAATATCCAATTAAAATTTTTTGGAGGGGTTGAAAAAAATCGGAATATTTAGGATATTTTTTTTATTATAGACTAAACAGTGATGTACAGTGCAAGATGACCAATGTACAAATTTTCGTACACGATAATAGTAGTTGCATGTTTTATTCTAAAGTTATATGTTGATAGCTTAATATTTGTTTTCATGCTTTTAGCTTTATGAGAAAAAAAAAACAGCTCACCGTTTCGTTACATTGATTCCAGGGTCATACTGCATCGAACTTAAAATTCTCTGAAATTCTGAATAACTAAAAACTTTAAGTTCGGTCCTATTAGTTACTAATGTTGTTTTTTTATGCTTTTATCTAAAGTAAGGATATTTGATAGATTTACCTTAAGATATTTTAAACATTCTGTTTGCTATAAAATATCTGAAAATCATTTTACAAATCCCCTAATATGACCAAGGAATCAGTAAAATAATGATTAATTTTTTCAGTGATTTTGTAAAATCCCTGGTTTTAATTAGGGATTTTACAAACCCACTGACCAGTTTAGTGATTTTACAAAATCCCTGAATTTTCAGTGATTTTACAAATTCCCTGATTTTACAAATTCACTGTAACATATACATCCTTAAAAAATTCTTACTATAGTATTAATAAATGGTATTTTCATAATGGCCCTGTTATGTGTCCGAGGTCCGTAATAATGGCCTGAGGATAGCTGTAATGGCACAAGGTATCGCCGAGGGCCAATTATAGCATCCGAAGGCCATTATTACAGAATGAGGACACTTAATAGGGCCATTATGAAAATACCCATCTATTAAAACTTTTATTAAGCAGGATGATGGATGAACTTAAATAGATTGAAAAGTAAATGTAATGTATACAAAATGTTTTTTCTAGAAATTCTTTTTTTGAAATGTAAAGATCATTTGTGGAATCATATATCTAAAACAAAAAAGTTTATACTTCATAGAATTTCACTCAGCTATATAAGATTTACACCGCTAAAGTACAAAAACTTTGTTTTAAAAAATCAAGGAATGATGTGTATTGAATGATACCTTGTTACAAGATGAGTAAACGGAGTGGTCACATGGTCACAAGTTGGGTCAAATATCTGAAACAAAAAAGTTTCTTCTCAATATAGCTGCGGTTTACCACAAGGGACAAATTTTTTTTTTCAACAAATCATGAAAAAAGGTTTATTTTCTGATTCCTTGTAATGAGATGAATAGGGTCAAATATCTAAAAGTTTATTTTCCATCCAGCTGTATACCTCAAGGAAAAAAAAAACAACTTTGAATGAAAAAAATGTTTATTTTCTGATTCCTTGTAATGAAATGAGTAAAACGAGTGGTCACAACTAGGTTCAAATATCTGAAAAAAAAAAGTTAACTCTCATACAGCTGTATTAGAGTTTACCTCTGAATTAAAAAAAACAACTTTTAAAAAAAAAATCAAGACAAGATATATATTTTTTGATTCATTGTGATAAGCTGATTAAAACAAGTGGTCACAAGTAGGATCAAATATCTGAAACAAAAAGGTTTATTCTCGATACTGCTGTATAGGGGTTTACCTCAAGGGACAAAAAAATAACTTTAAAAAAAAAGAGAAAAGATGTAGGTTTTCTGATTCCTTTTATTGAGATGAGTAAAATGAGTGGTCACAAGTAGAGTCAAATATCTGAAACAAAGATGTTAGTCATCATACATGATACAGATCCTAACTCCGACCACAAAAAGAACTACAAACACAATAGAAATATATATTTTCAATTTTCTAGTACTTGTTTAATACAAAGAATGCAGAAATAATAATATATATGATTAAATCATGATTTTGCCCTTTAAAGACACTTGAATCCTGGTAATGGCCATGGACCGGTTATCTCATAATGGACCAGTTATCTCATAATGGCCCTGTTGTAATGCATACTTGTAATTTATAAAGGCAATGCATTTTTTACATAATTTATCCTAACTTGTTACTAAAATTATATAAAATACGTAAAACAAAGTTATCGTTATACTGATAAATATATCTCAAATTGTTTTGAAGAATGGTGTACTAGAGATCAAAGCTCTACACTGTTTCCTTGTAAACCTATCTGTTTGTTTTATGCTGTATAGATCTAGTTCAGTTTATAGTAAGTAAAATTTAATTTTTTGAAAACCAATATTTTCAGCTACAAAAAGCACGTCAAAGCACAACACAGGTGAGTATGTTTTGTATTTTTATTTATGCAGTTATAGAATTTATTCATCTGTTATTATCATTAATTTAATTTTGATACCAGCAATGGTGGAAACCCAACTCTTTTCAAAATTAGTGAGGGTCCTCATGGGGGGGTCCTAGGAATCAAATAATCATTAAAATTTTGCCTTGGTAATCAAATAATCATTAATCATAAATTTTTACCTTGGTAATCAATACATTTTTGGCTTAGTAATCAAAAAGTATATAAAAATGCAAGCTAATAATCATTAAATAAATGCCCTCGTAATCAAATAATCATTTAAAAACGCCCTGATAATCAGGTAATCAAGAAACCCATGACGGGCCTCATTAGTATGATGAACGTGATATGTTTTTACTCCAAGGAAAAGATAATTTTATTGTGCATACTATAGTACGTATTTGAAGTAATTTGAGTCTATTTTGTGTAAGTTATGAACTTTTAAACAATGTAGTTTTCCCGTCGGTTTCTCCACAACCTCTCCATTGGGACAGTACATTTGTAAAAGTCAGTGGTATTCATCAACCCAGTAGTCAGTACTTCGGTGCTGACCCGAAAACCGATATTTTAAAACCTTGCAATATCTAAATTTTACAAATTTTTGTTTAGAACTATGCAATATCTCCCACATGCATAGCTTTGCCCTTAGCTGAATTTTGGCTTTTCTAAGGGACCGACAATTTAACCTGAAAAGGGGGGGTATGTTTTTTCTGGACAAAATTTATTTATTTTTTTCACGTCTATAAACAAATTTTTTTTTCAAAATTAATATTATTTTTTGGGGCAGAAAGCCTCCTTCAGAATTTTTTTTTCATCATTTTGGCAGCCTAAATATTTTTCACATGAAATCAGCTCCAATTTTTTTTTAGAAATAAACCATAGCCCCCCCTTTCAAGTTTAATGGTCGGTCCCTAATTAGATCATTTTGGTTATTTTTTCTGTATTGAGCTTTTACACATTTTTCGGCTAATGGATTTCCAAGTGTTTTGGTTTGATCTGCACTGATGAGACATAAGTTGTCGAAATGCGTATATGCAAAAAATGTATTAATAGCAACTTCGGTATTTTGTTATTTCATACAATAAAAGTTAAGACACAATAGAACCTGAACATAACTTGACAAGATTGACATCAAATAGAAAAAATATATTTTGAATAATGTTGCAGTATATCTCAATAAGATGTACCGTTTCAAGTTCATATGTAATCAAGAAATTAGTCAGTGTACCTCTACAATTTCCCAATACTTTCTATACTGTATATTTGTGACCCTGGATAGCAAAATATATCGACACTATTTACTAATACATATCAATTACATTTCCCACAAAAAATGCATAGTTGGTGGACCCCTAATACGAGGCGCATGTAGGGTCCTGTCAACAAGTACCTGTAAATGTAACAAAGGGGTTAAAAGAAAACATCTACAATGGTTGAAAATTACAGCCACATGTCACAATCTTCCAGGAAACTACACAGGAAAAACGCAAACAAGACAAAGGACAAACGTAAACAACGATAGGAACTCGGGACAGTCGGACTTGGTACCGGCACTCGCAAAAGCCAGCGGTAGGGTTAAACCGGTTTATGGGTACCCAAACCTCCCCTTTATCTGTCCCGTTCCCCTATAGTATAATAAACATACGAATGAAACCAAATACAGGTAGACTACTAACTCCATGACCCCAGTCTTGAAAGGAGAGAAAATGACAATACGTAATTTTGAAAAACGGGTCAAAGGGTGCTCGCCGCTAAACTGCCGGCTAGCTCAAGGAGCCTAGTCTGCTGGTAAAACACTGCCGCACTACGAAAGAAAAGTTAAACTCAAAACTTCCCGAAGGGATTGGTCAAGAATCATCATAAATTTCAGTAGACAAAGGCAGTAGCAGTGAGAGGCCAGTATGTGTGTAAAGTAAGCTTTAAAATGATTTGCATTGATGAGAAAAAACAAATAAGCCCGTCTCACTGAATTTGACTTACACTTACATTCTCCATCGGGTTTTTATCACCTGGTGAAACGTTAAACTAATTAATTCTCCCGGAAAAGAACTTGTCAAATTGATCAAGTGCGTTTTATTAATTGATTTTTACAATGTAATATCATACAAACCAATACAATACCCCTAATACCAGGAAGGTTTTGAACTAAAATCCCTGGAAAAGCTCGTTTCATTGTGAAACTATCTGAATATATACCAAATCGATACTATTACCGTCGTGTATAGTTATTTTCCGCTGATATAGCATTCTCAGCAAGCAAAGCATTGTCATTATACTTGGATCTCCTTTTACATGTTTAGGTAGACATACTCAAACTTAATCTCCAAATTTAGAGGTCTAAACTTCCAACTTAACTTAAAAAAAATAAAGAATGACTCGTACTTTCTTAAACCTGCAAAAAATATGCCTTGTCTTCTTTGTTTTTTCTATTTGAAAAAAAAACTGGGATTTTGTAATCCACATGTGCATGTTTTTTGTTGTTTCATTTGAAATTCCCTAAACTGTCTCTCATCAGAAAAATGTTTTGAATCTAAAATAAAATCTTCCATTAACTATTTGAGAAAAACTTAAAATCCACATTATCGATCAGATTGGCCAACACAGGCGTATTTGAAATAGATTGTAGTGCTGTTTGCCATACCATATATGTATATTTGTACGGTGTGTAGAAATACCGCAAAGGACTTCTTAGTGCACTAAGAACCATAAAAGTGCACTAAGGACATGTTTTAGGTATGCTATGTGCACTAAGGCGGCTGAATAGGAATTGTTATATAAAAATATGTTATTTTGTAAATTTTGGTTAAAATTGGTGATTGAATAACTAAGTTATTAGCAGTTTTGTAGGCACGCGCCAACTGTTTTACTTAATCACGTGATGATTGTTTGTTGATTGTCATTTAACAGCCGTAAAATAAACAAATTAGGTGTGAGCTATTATTTCATTATAAAGAAGTGGGTATGAGCGTTTGGTTTTAATAATAAAAAAAAAATGTATGTATTGTATGTTATTGTCCTCTTGTACACTGTGTGTCTGAGGCTAAATAAAGAATTGTCTTGTCATGTCTTGTCTAATACAGTCTCGATAACCTCCACAGTTGTATTTTCACCTCAAGATATTTACATCTGTAGTATATAAACAATCAAATCTTTTATGCTATTAAAAGAAAATTCACATCACAGACAAAATTGCATAAATTTTCAATCAAGTCCATATACAAGTTCTTTAAACTGGTCATCTTGAAAAAAAAATACCGAGGTTATACAAAGTTAGATCTTAGCTAGTCTTAAAGCAATATGAGCTCTATTTCTCCAAATTTTTTGGGAAGCCCGAAAAACTCATTATGCCGTATCCATATGTCTAGCTAATGACATCAGATACCCTTTAATGTATAAAAAATCCCAAGAATACTTCAAAATTTCGATAATTAAACTAATTTTGCAACTTGGGTACTGATTGTTATGAACAATCATGGAAGATGATTAATATTCGACACTGAAACCTAACCTGACAGAGTCACCAGTAGTGTCATAAAGACAGTTCTGCCGCACCATGCAAAATCCTGCATAAAAAATCCCACCTCGAGGGCAAAATGCAAACAGAAGGCATTCCTATTGAGCATAGGGTAAATACAAGAATTATGTCTTTCGTACACAATGGATTCGTCGAAATCTCCCAAGATGGAGGTGACGACTTCATCAGCGAAGATGCCTTCCAGGAAAAGATGAAGGATCAGAATCAGGAAGCCCTCAATTGGAAGAATTTGCCCACAGGGGTGATCTATAAGATCTCAGAGGTGGCGGAAGTGGACGGAAAATTTGGTAAAAGCAAAATCCTCACTCTGAAAAATCGAGAAGGGGAGATCATCAAGGTATGGGCCTGCCCCACGCTGAACAAAGAGAAGGACCCCTTGCAAGGAGCTTTCGTCCGGAGCACCGGATTTAAGCTGAGCAAGAAATCTAATCAGCAGTATCTCTCATACGACTTGGTGAGGAAGTAAAAAAAAAAAAAATTGGGGGTGGGGTATAAAATTTTTTCCATCTGACTGCATGGGAAAAATTCTATACGGGCTAGGGAAATTTTTTTATATGAGGCTT
>MJUU01009882.1:0-13548 GCA_002080025.1 Modiolus philippinarum
AAAAACGTTTTTTGAAAACCTACGGCTTTTTGCCATATCAACTACTTTGTTCCTCACGTGGTGATTATATTCGATGAGTAACAGGTCTATCGTTTTATCAATCACACTAGTCATTCGGCTAATCGGGTCAATTGTCCGTTGATTTTGTTTAACATGCGGTTACAACGACGATGAGTCCGTTGATTGGAGTCGGCTACGGGTCAGTTGAGAGTAAATTTTAATTTTTGTCCAGAAATTTTCCGATTAAGTCGATTTTTAGGTAACAAAAAAATCGTCGTCCCTCAAAACGCGTTTGTCTAATTAGCATAGTGTCATTCTTTTTAAAATACGTTTCAATACATGGTCATAAAACTTAAAGGCGATGATGTACCCTACAGCAAATTCAATATTAAATTTGACAAGTATCAGTCAGAAAAAAATTATTTGTTTGAAAAAAATCGTATATTTTTTATACTAGAAATTAAAAATCATTCTGATTAACTACACTTTAGGCATTCCAATGTTCTGTATTCATTTTAAAGGGTTTAAATTGTGTTATTTTCAAAAATTACATATTTTTTGTCCGTTAATGCGTTGGCTACAAATTAAAAGACAGTTAATGAGTTCGTAGCCGGCAATGTTTTTTTAATCAAAATGATGATAATCTCACCACCGTTTGCAAATCTTAGATGTTTTCATAACAAGATGAAGCTGAGGACCTGACAGATAACCAGGACGATTTGCAAAAGGCAAAGTTTATAATAGGTTTATTACAAAGATTTACGGTCGATAATAGACATTTATAAGCCTATATTCTCTTTGGCTTGTAAAAGGTAATTTGCTTAGGCAGATGGTTATTTATATTTACTTTCATTTGTATAATATACGCAATATTTTAAATGATATGCTTGCTAAGTTTGTGATAATTAAATATTCTATACAGTACTTGTAAAATTCAACTATGAAGTACTTTAAACTTTGTTCTTGATATCTCGATGATTTTAATTAAAGTCTTACCTGGACTGTAATTGCATAAACATAGCCGTTGTTTACCGCGATTTTGATTCCCGAAGATATACGATATTTTAAATTTGACTTAATGCTGTAAGAGGATGGTCCACAGTAGCTACAGATAAAAAGTACCAAGTAAGTATATATGGAATAAGTAATTTTTAACACATTTTTCATCGAACGATCAAAAAATTAACTAACTTACGTAGTCAACGATTTGATCATTGCGTATTTTGATACAACAGAAATATCTGCTTTCCCTTATTCGGTGTTTTATCTGGAAACTTGCAATACGAGCGAGGAGTATCCCCTTGCATATAGCTCTCTCCTTTGCTGTTTCTAATGGCCATTTAGATATTTTTGGTTATTTGTGCTTTATCCTAATACAAATTTTTGATTTTTGGTCTTCCAAATATTTAAATTTTATCTGCACTGAAGAGACATAAGTTAACGAATAAACCAAGGTTAAGAGAGATCGGGAAAAACGGAACGGGATAAAGGAGACAGAGACGAGAAAAGGAGCAAGAGGGCAAGAAAGGGAAAAAGGGAAAAAATGGGCATGAAATGGATTCCAGGAGAAAGGGCGGGAGACAGGAAAAGGACAGGAGAAAGGCACCATCCTATCTATCCCTTCTTATGTAGAAAATAAATTAACATTTACTTCGGCATTTTGTTTAGTCTTGTTTTTATTTCACATGCAAAATATATTTAACATTCAAAATATATTCAGCATGCAAAATATTTACAAAGAGTGTAACTAATTACTGGTATTCAAAAGTAAAAATGAAAAGTTTACTAGACCTTGCATGGAAACTGCAGAACGATAGATAATTATAGATAAATGTAAAGTTGTATTGTATCTAGTTTTATATTCACTGTGCTTCAAAAAGTCAAGAAAACAAATCCTGGAAACCCAAGGAAATGTTATTATAGATAACAGTGCAAATGTGTGTGCATGAAGTCAAAAAAAAAGTTTTAGGACCCTTACTCCCTTGTTCCCTGTAGAACATATCTTTTCTAAGTTCGCAATTTATCCTAGATGTTTACCATTAACGATAATAGTTGAACTCTATGGGAACACATATGCACAGATCTCCTCTGAATCTGAGTAGAAGCCGCCAGTTGGGTGTACGCTTGACAACAACAGTCTTTGGATTGTCCCTTGTAAACATAGTTTGGACGGTTTGCACTTTAACCAAGATTGCCGATATTGTGAAGCATAGATTCTTATTGGACCATATAATAAAGACATTCCCTGTTCTCATTTGATATTTTTGAATATGAGTCCTAGTCAAAAGAGGGAAAAGATCCATTATGGTGACCAACAGAAAATAATGTTGGACCCAATGGAAATACTTCAAATGTTTAAAAACGTTGAAAAATAGAAATAGAAATAAATTTCATCACAATTTAATCACAATGGCTGTTCAGAAACTTGTTCAAAATGGCTGCCATTGGGAGGCATACTTTATAATGACACCGTCTGTAGCCCAATTAGAACATAAAAACAAAATACCGAAGTTATTGCGAATGTCATTTCTGCATAACGCCATTTCAACAACTCATGTCTCTTCAGTACAGATCAAATCAAAACAGTTTACAATCAATAAACCGAGATAAGTCTCAAAACTGATGGAGAAAAACAAATCACCAAAAGGATCTAATTACAGAAGCCCAAACTATCTAAGGACAAGGCTATGTCAGAGGGAGATACTCCAGAAAAGATTCCAAAAAAGTCTGCTTTTGCCAACATCTGAGCAATTTATTCGGAATTGTATTTATATAAAGATGTGTTTATCACTAAACAACGTCGCTTTGGTGATTTTCTTCATCTAATGTTTCCAAAAGAGCTTGAAATTAAAGATGCTACAGATACTTCCACATCGGCCTCGTTCCTTGACCTTCATCTTGAAATTGACAACAGAGGTACATTACAAACTAGGTTGTATGACAAACGCTATGACTTCACTTTTCCAATAGTCAACTTCCCCTTTCTTTGTAGCAACATTCCAAAAGCACCAGCATATGAATATGAAAAAAAAGGAAATGAGGTAAATGTCACGGAAACAACATCCCATATCCAGGTTAAAACGACCCAAAACAAAGCATCTAGGGGTCACCGTACGGTCTTCAACACAGTGAGGAACCTCACACCATATAGCAAGCCCTAAATGACCCCAAAAAGGTAAAAAAGTGAATAAATCAATGGAAACAAACCACATCCAATAACCCAAATATCAAGAAACTAAAATTTTATAAGGAGACAAGGACAAGCCAATGACCAACATATTCCTGACTTGGGACAGGCGCAAAAATTGCGGTGGGGTTAAACTCGTTTTCTTGGAGTTTACATCTCACCACTCATTTGCTACTCAAGGGCTTATGGTCGTTACAGTGACTTCCTTGATAGAGCCCAGTTTCTTACAAATAGATTACTTAAGCAAGGGTACGATACCAAAAACTTAGTCATCACTACAGAAGTTTTACGGCCGACATCGCGATCTTGTGGATCGCTATGGGATAAATCTTTCCCAGATGACAACAGATCTTTTCCTCTACAACTAAAGTTTGTTTTTCCTCCATCGGATTTGACTTACTTACCGGAGTTGACATGTTCAACACGGCGGGTGTCTTATAAGAGGCAGGAGATGTTTACTCTATCGGCACACCTGATCTCACCCATGATTTTTATTGGGTCAATGTTGTTCATCTGTATGTGTGTCTTCATTTTTCTTTTTTGTCCCGTACTCAAGTGGTGTCCTTGTTTCTTAGTGTTTCCGATGTTGCCTTTGTCCATGGATTGTTCATTCTTGTGATTGACTGAGTTTCGGGGCCTACCCATTAACGGACTGCGTTTTCAAAAATTCTTGATTATCTTCATAAATATAATTCAGTGATTTGTGTTGTTAAGGCAGTGTATGCAACTAACTCATATCTTTCAGCGGATAATAAATGAACTTTGCTTTTTCTTGTATTTAACTTGAAAAATACTTAAAACTTAAGTTTGTTTACATCTGCAAAGGTCAAAATATAGTAGTGAGTAATACGCCTTTCCAAAATGCGTTTATATTCTACAGTGTTAACAAAAAATGTTTTACAACAATATTCATACATCATTTCTCCACTGGTAGACACAAAAATTATTTTCCTATAAATTGCAAGCATTATAAAAAAGCAAAAAATTGACTGACCTTTCTGTTGATATTATGATATAACCTGATTAACTGACTGTAACCTTCTCTAATCAACGGACTCATCGTCGTTGTAACCGCATGTTAAACAAAATCAACGGACAATTGACCGGATTAGGCGAATGACTAGTGTGTCAATATAACGCTTAGAAACGCTTTATAGTTGTGGTGCGTAAGTGGCAGAAAAAGTTTCTTTATTGTTTCTAAAAACATTATATATGCATCTTTTATCTAGCCTTTTATTGAATTTACATGCTTATTAGAGGAAATCATTTTACATACTGCTATTATTGCTAAATATAGTCATGGTTTTGTTTTCGTTGTTTTTGCAAGCATTGTAATATTACCTTTACCAAGCACTTCATACCGAATATGTTTCCTATACCAATTCTTCCATTAAGAAACAATGTCACTTGAAAATTTGATATTACTAAGGGGTTGTTCATTATTTATCAGGTAGGCGGCTGGAAAATTTTTCGCACATTTCTTGGTTTAGATTTCGACCCCCATTCCAACGTTAGAAAAAACTTTGCCCCCCCCTTATAATGCTCGATAAAAAATTTTGAACCACCCGGTCAGTTTTCAATTTCTATAATTGCCAACTAACTTGCAGTCTTGCAGTCTGGTTCTCTCAGACATCTATTTGTTTGTTTGTTTTTTTTTTTTTGTTTTGGTAACAGAAAGTCAATCTATAAAAAACTTAAAAGTAATAATTGCGTTTTGATTGAACATGTTCAAAAAGAAAAATAAAGAAAGTTTTGTCACATTAAAGGAACCCCATCCCGACTCACAAGTCAGCGGTTGCGTTGTCCAATTTCCCCACGGACGTCCACGGACGTCTGTTCTTTAGTTCTTGTTGATTGTACAACTTTTTCTGGCAAAAAATTACTATTTCCTTATTCTAGAATCATTTGTCCTTAGAGTAAATGAAAGGAAACTAGCTTTAATTATTCAAGATATAATCATAATTTGTTGGAAAGTTTTTAAGAGCTGTCAAAAGATAAAATATTAATCTTAAGGTATTGGCCTTAGTCAATGAGACTTTTTACTGCACCAATAATGCTAAAAAGTAATCTATAAAAATCAACCCCAAAGAGTACCACTCTGAATTTTCACCCCCCCCCCCCCTATGAAACCACTTTAAAAATTTTGACTCCCCTAATATTTTCCAGCCCCCCTCCCCCCCGGCTGATAAATAATGACTGTTCCTAACCTGATCAATGTTGCTATTGTAGAAAACCGTTTTTAAACTTAATACGTCAGTTTCCTGGACTATAACAAGGATAAGGGCTACACGTTTTACGAATTAATGTTTTAAGAGTTTTTTTTTACGTGAATAAACATGTTATAGAAGCTATAACATGTTAATAAAATAAAAAGGATAACTGGAGACACCTACAATGGCTGAAAAATATAGTTACTTGCCACAATGGACCAAGGAACTGCACAAGAAAATACAAATAAAAGACAAAAGACAAACGTAAACAACGGTAGGAATTCGGGACAGCTGATCAACAATGTTATTTTTTAGTCGGAAGCATTTTTTTAGAATTTAAAAGGTCAGTTTTATCTGAGCTACTGCAAAAATACAAGCTTTATGTTAGATTTATAAAAAGACGAAATTCGTAATATGGTAATGAACTTCATATTTTTCGCCGCTTGCATGAAATGTTAGGAACAGCAATGAAAGGATGTGGATTAAATACACATTAGAAAATGTCCCCACAAATAAATGGCAAAAACAAACATTTTATGCCCCCAAATTGAGGATCGTGGGGGGGTGGGGGCATCCTTTCAGTCTGTCCGTTTGTTTTCAGATAGGATGCATATAGTATTTAGCATTATGAATTCGTATTTTGTAATTTCAGAATTGCAGAGGTGATGTGATTGCTGTGAAGAAAAATTTTTGACGACAATTTTCGACAGAAAATTCCAGTAGATTAATTTCCAGCTTACGCATACTAACACTATATATTATATATATATTATTATCTGTGACATTGCACCTGAAGAGGTCCTACATTTTCATACTGTATATACATTATTACTAAATAAACAATTATCACTTTTTAGCAAGATTGCAGCCAAATGTGTTTCGAACTGCAAATAAGAGACATTGAGCCACTTTTAATACTGACATTGAAAAAAGGAAAACATTGGTCACTTAAAAATATTTGTTTTTAAAAATTTAACATTGGTCCACAACAAGGGTGTTAAAGGGCAATGTCTTGATCTCACAGATCTCCATTGATGTCAGCTACGGCGGGTATTAACTGTATTATATTTTGTATGTCTGATCATATCTGTTATATAAACAACAACAACAACACAAAAAAAGAAATTTATTGATACAATTCTCTTTGCTAACTGGGTTTTGTCCTGTATACTTTTGCACATCATGCAATATTTTCTATGATGTTGAAAAGTATGAACATTTTATTCTAATAGGTAGTAACCCAAGGTAATATCATATTTTTATTGTTTTGAAGATTATCAGTTTTTTAATTTGGCTTCTCCAATGTTCTGCATTTTCTATCTACTGTTGGCTCCCGTTTTATTTTAGCTTTTTGTATAAACCGGGTTTGTGTGCACTGGAGAGACATACTCCTTCACAAATCTTAGGCGGATGCAAAAATGTGACCAATACGATGAATCTTACTACCCAAAGGCATGATTATTCAAATTCGTCGACGATTGTTAGAAATTTTCTTCGAAAGTTACCGTATTTTTGTTATAAAATGTTCTGTACCAAACTAATTTTGGTATCGTTAAATGTCTTTTTTGTATTTTACTCTATGTCATCTTTAAATAAACATTTTATATCTCTATGGAAACAGCTTAATACATTTGTTACTTCGTTAACAGAGCAAGAGCAATTAAGAATGATGTGTCATATACGAAACTTAACTGCCAAGGACTCCGCAAAATAGATCGGACATTTATATTTTCTGTAACAAATACAATGGTGATTCTATTTGTATGCAACATATCTGCAAAAGTTATCTTTTATCATTTAATCTATATCATTATCGATAAATACCTTAGATAATCAATTAGGTATTAATTAAACATTCAATACTTCTATGCTGGCTCAAAAACCGCTCCGTTTGGAAACTTGCAATATTTAAATTTAACAAAATCTTGTTCATAACTAAGAAGTATCTCCCTCTTGCATAGCACTGTCCTTAACTGACTTTAGCTTTACTGTTAGATCCTATTGGTAATTTGTTCTCTACCTGCCATCACACATATTTCGGTATATGTATTTCCAAATGTTTTGATTTGATCTGCACTGATGAGATATAAGTTGTTGTAATGCGCATATGCAGAAATTGAATTAACAGTGACTTCGGTATTTTGTTATTCATTAATATTGATTTAAGCCATTAATTTTTAAATGCTTTAATATTTCTATTCAGAAACACTAGATTGACAGAATCTTTCGTTAGAAGAAACTTTATTCAATATTAATAGTGTTGGTTTAATACTGCACGTAAAGGAAATCAACGTAACAAAATACCGAAGTTACTGTAAATTTTTTTTCTTCATATGGCCATTTCGAGTACATATCTCTTCAGTGCAACTAAAATCTAAACATTTGGAATTCCATAAACTCACAAAATATGATCTAAATTGAAAGCTAAAATCAGCTTAAGGCAGGACTTTGTATGACGGAGGTGTATCTCAGTTTTCATCAAAATTTGCAAAAAATAGATATTGCAGGTTTCAAAATAAAATCGGTTTTCAAGTCAGCACCGACGTATTAACTTCTGGGCGGATAAATATCCGGTAGGGGGCTAGGAGTCCATCAGTAGAGAAATCGACCCAATAGTAACAAATAACAAAATACCGAAGTTACTCTAAATTTAGTTTTCAGCATATGGCCATTTCGAAAACTTATGATTCTTCAGTGCAAATAAATTCTTAACTGTTGGAAGTCCATTAACTCGAAAATGTTAAAAACTCGTAGACAACATAACTAAATATGATCTTAAAAAAAGCCACAATCAGCTGAGAACAGAGCTTTGCATGAAAGAGATATGATCTTCAAGACGTGTATTGTCTGTAATGCAGCAAGAAAGACGAGATTTTAAAGGGACTGACTGATGTTGCGAGAAAAACTAAGGGAATAACCATTCAATCAATAGTGTTATGAGCCCCTTTTTAGGTCACTTGGCCAAAAAGACCATATGAAATATTGTATCACTTGGCGGTCGTCGTGTTCGTCGTCCGTCCGTCCGTAGTAAACTTTTTCAAAACATCTTCTCCTCTGATATCTTTGAGACAATTTTAAGGAAACTTGGCCTGAATCATTACAAGGGTGTATAGATTTAAAATTGTGTTCGATTAGTCAGAGGACAGTTAATAAAATAGCAGATAGGGCTAAAGAGCTGTTTTCGCAAATAACTATAAAACCGTTACAGTATCAAAAATCTGACATTGGTAAAAGTGATCAACATGATAAGATCTACCTGCTATGGAATTTATTTCCTGCTTTGGAGTTATTACCCTTATTCCGTAAATTTCTCAAAATTTTAATATTTTCCTATAAATTTCATTAAGAAAAAAAATACAGATAGAGGGACAGCTGACTAACACGTTTAATTTTATTGTCGGAAGCTATTTTTTAGAATTTAAATGTTCAGTTTCATCTGAACTACTGCTAAAAGTCAAGCCTTATGGCAGATTTATAAAAAGATGAAATTTGTAATGTGGTAATGAACTTCTTATTTTTCGCCGCTTGCGTGAAATATAGGGAATAGCAAGGCGTGAAATATAGGGAATAGCAATGAAACGATGTGCATTAAATACACAAATAAAAAATGTTTTCACAAAAGGTAAAACAACCATTTTTACATGCCCCCAGATCGAGCATCGGTGTATAATGTTTTTGTCCTGTCAGTCTGTCTGTTTTTTTTTCAGATAGGGATGCATATAGTATTTTGCATTATGTATCCGTATTTGGTTGTTTCAGAATTTCCCAGGTGATACATAATTGCTGTGAAGGAAAATTTTTGACAACAATCGAGAGAAAAATTGAAGTAGATTCATTCAACATCTTTAGCTTACGCATACTTACACTATATATTATGTATATTATTATCTGTGACATTACACCTGAACAGTTCATACATTTTCATACTGTATATATTATTACCTAACAATGATCACTTTTTAACAAGGTTACCACCAAAAGTGTTTCGAAGTGCAAATAAGAAACACTTAGCCATTTGTAATACTGACATTGAAAAAAAAAGGAAAACATGTGTCACTTAAAAATATTTGTTATTAAAATGTACCATTGGTTTCCACAACAAGGGTGTTGGTTTCCACAACAAGGGTGTTAAAACACAATGTCTTAATCTCACAGATCTCCATTGATGTATGGCGGGTATTAACTGCATTATATTTTGTCAGTCTAATCATAGTTGCTATATAAACAACAACACCAAAAAGAAGTTTGTTGATCCAATTCTCTTTGCTAACTGTTTTTTTTTGTCCAGTATACTTTTGCTCATCATGCAATATTTTCTATGATGTTGAAAAAGTAAGAAATTTTTTACTAATAGTAGTAACTCAAGGTAATATCATATTTTTTGTTTTGAAGGTTATCTTTTTTTTTTAATTTGACCTCTCCAAGGTCCCGCAATTTCTATCTGCTGTTGGCTCTTAAACATCGTTTTATTTTTAGCCTTTTGTATAAAACGGGTTTGCGTGCGCAGGAGAGACATACTCCTTCATAAGTCTTAGGCAGATGCAAAAATGTGACATATACGATGAATCTGTCTGGTAAATTTGTACTACCCAAAGGCATGATTATTCAAGTTCGTCGACGCTCGTTAGAAATTTTTTTCGAAAGTTATCGTATTTTTGTTATAAAATGTTATGTACAAAACTAATTTTGGTATCGTTATATGTCTTTTTTGTATTTTACCCTATTTCATCTTTAAATAAACAATTTATATCTCTATGGAAACAGCTTAATATATTTGTTACTTAGTTAACAGCGCAAGAGCAATTAAGAAAATGCGTCATATACGAATTCCGCAAAATGGATTGGACATTTATATTTTCTGTAACAAATACAACAGTGATTCGTTTTGTATGCAACATATGTGCAAAACAACGGCAGTAGAATACCGAAGGAACAAAGCACAAGATTACACAAATCAAAGTCCAGAGACAAGGCAAAAGCAAGAACACCAAAAGACGGAAGACCAAAGACACCACATGCCTACAAAACACTCGAACGTTACATATACAACACAAAAAACTAAAGCACTAACAGTGTGAACTCTCAATAAACAAGAGTGACATCAGGTGCCCCGGAAGGGTAAGCATGTCCTGCTCTGTGCACAGCACCCGTCACACTGTCAGTGGGTCAATTCAGGGTAAAGTCGAAACCGGTAATGTCAAATCAGGGAAGACGCAAATCTAGCTGAAAATGTCAGTTTTTATTTGTGACACTGACATTTCATATCTATCTATGATGTCGTGGTGACGGCCATAGAATTTCTGAAGGGACGAAAGTAACAAAGGCTGAACATATCCCTGACTCAGCAGTTTTTGTGACAGTGCTTTTGCTCTTTCCACAAAGTCACTGTATGTACTGCACGCTCTACAGTAACGAATTAATTGTGAAATATATACTCCATATGCTGGGGAAGCAGGTATATTGCTGCAGAGAAAGGGAAAGTTCACAATTGGAAAGTCAAAATCATCACGTTTGTCATATAATCTAGATTTCAGACGTCCATGTTCGTCAATGTACAACAAAAGGTCAAGGTATGATGCAGAATCGGGTGTATCGGTTGTCTCTTTAATTTCAAGTTCACTGGGGTAGATACGATGTAAATATTCTTTTATTATTTAAACTATATCATTACCGATAAATACTTTAGATATTAATAAGGTATTAATTAAACATTCAGTTCTTCTGTGCTGGCTCGAAAACCGTTCCGTTTGGCAACTTGCAATATTTAGATTTAACAAAATCTTGTTCAAAACTAAGGAGTATCTCCCTCTTGCATAGCACTGTCTTTTGCTGATTTTAGCTTTACTGTAAGATCCTATTGGTAATTTTTCTCTATCTGCCTTCACATATATTTCGGTATATGTATTTCCAAATGTTTTGATTTGATCTGCACTGATGAGACATAAGCTGTTGTAATGCGCATATGCAGAAATTAAATTAACAACAGATCGGTATTTATTATTCATTAATATTGATTTAAGCCATTAATTTTGAAATGCTTGAAATATTTCTATTCAAAACACTAGATTGACAGAATCTTTCGCTAGAAGAAACTTTTATTCAATATTAATAGTGTTGGTTTAATACTGCACGTAAAGGAAATTAATGTAACAAAAAACCGAAGTTACCGTAAATTGTTTTTCTTCATATGGCCATTTCGAGGACATATCTCTTCATGATCAGTGCAGCTTAAAATCTAAACATTTGGAAGTCCATAATCCCAAAGATGTCTAAAAAAGGATGAGAATAAATAACCAAAATATGATCTAAATTGAAAGCTAAAATCAGCTTAAGGCAGGGCTTTGCATGACGGAGATGTAGCTTAGTTTTCATCAAAATTTGCAAAAAAAAATTAGATATTGCAAGTTTCAAAATAAAATCCGCTTCAGGTCAGCACCGGCGTATTGACCACTGGGCGGATAAATATCCGGTTGGGGGCTAGGAGTCCATCAGTAGAGAAATCGACCCAGTAGTAACAAATAACAAAATACTGAAGTTACTCTAAATTTAGTTTCTGCATATGGCCATTTCGAAAACTTATGATTCTTCAGTGCAAATAAATTCTTAACTTTTGGAAGTCCATTAACCTAAAAAATGTTAAAAACTACTAGACAACAAATAACCAAATATGATATAAATAGAAAGCCACAATCAGTTGAGAACAGAGCTTTGCATGAAAGAGATATGATCTTCAAGACCGTGTATTGTCTGAAGTGCATCAAGAAAGACCAGATTTTGAGGGACTGACTGATGTTGAGAGAAAAACTAAGGGAATAACCTTTTAATCAATAGTGTTATGAGCCCTTTTTTAGGTCAGTTGGTCGAAAAGACCATATGAAATATTGTATCATTTTGCGTCCGTCGTGTTCGTCGTCCGTCCGTCCGTCCGTTTTTTTCAAAACATCTTCTCCTCTGATATTATTGAGACAATTTTAAGCAATTTTGGCCTGAAGCATTACAAGGGTATATAGATTTAAAATTGTGTTCGATTAGTCAGAGGACCGTCAATAAAATAGCAGATAGGGCTAAATAGCAGTTTTCGCAAATAACTATGAAACTGTTACCGTATCAAAAATCTGACTTGGGTAAAAGTTACCAACATGACAAGATCTACCTACTATGAAATTAGTTTCTTGCTTTGGAGTTATTACTCCCATTCCATAAAATTTTCAAAATTTTAATATCTTTCCGTAAAATTTTATCACCCAAAAAAGAAAGAAACAGATAGAGGTCAACTTCAAATTGCAAAAATGTTCTGCATACTACGATCTACCCACCTGGATTATATGGGAAGGCATTCAAAACCTTCTCAAGATCTATATACTGTGTGGTTTTGAAGAAACTCTGTTTTCCGTTTTGACGTATTTCAAAATTCTCTATAAAAAAAGAATTGAATAAAATGAAAATAAAAGCTAAAAGATAGAGGTAAACTTTTAATGGATCATGATATTTAAAATTTTATCTGTTAAAATCTCGAAATTCTTAAAATAAGCGTGCATGATGTACGTAAATATATATTAAAATAGATGTATTGTGCAGCAATAATTCTGGATGCTAGAAATAAAATATCTTAAGATTTTATTAAAGAATCGTATATTGATTCACCAGGGAATGTTTAATTTTGATTCAGTCCTTCGGTATTTTGCTTTTTTAGCCACTTCAGTATCTTCGGTATTTTGCTATTTATTACTGCTTGGCCGATGCCTCTGCTGGTGGACTGTTAATCCTTGAGGGTTTTCACCGAACCAGTAGTAAGTGCTTCGGTGCTGACCCGAAAACCGACTTATTTAAAGCTTGCAAAATCTAAATTTTACAAAATTTTGTTTAAAACTAAGGAGCATCTTCCTCATGCATAGCTCTGTCCTTAGCTGAATTTTGGCCTTTCTATTTAGATTCTTTTGGTTATTTATTCTCTATCACCCTTTACACGTTTTTTATTAGCTCACCTGACCCAAAGGGTCAGTGTGAGCTATTGCCATCACTTGGCGTCCGTCGTCCGTCGTCCGTCGTCCGTCGTCCGTCGTCCGTCCGTTAAACTTTTCACATATTCATCTTCTCCTCTGAAACCACTGAAGCAAATTCTACCAAACTTTACTGGAATGATGTATGGAA